>JAPYZR010003963.1:0-13170 GCA_030522945.1 Trichopria nigra
GGTAGACGGTAGAGACCCCTAGCGGTAGAAACGGGAAAGATATCGCGATGTCCAACAATACCCCGTGTCCAAGAATACCCCGCCTTCCCCTATATTATAAATTATAACACGATTTTTCTTTTTGTCGTCAATTAACAAATAACCTCCTGCATGGACTCATTTCTCATATACTTTCAGATAGATAAAATATCACTCTACAAAGACCGCATCGGGTCGATATGACGGCGGTATATTGGAATGACGAATTATAAACCTCTCGTATATATACTCTTGTATGCATATGAAATGTACATTCAGTTTCGTCAAAGACGTACATACTAAATCAACAAGAGTTTTTGATAGTTACCAGCAAATTATAACAAGTATAATAAAAAAATACATTGAAATCTAATGAAAATATCAAACAGTAAATTTACACATCTTTTCATCGATGCATAAGATTAACCCGTTTCTTTGTCCTCAACAATTTTTACTTTACCAGTCTCTCCCTCGAAAAACTGTTTCAATTTCAATCGTCAATGAATTCCCCGAGAATTTAAGTAGCGTTCGCATGAATGAATATGAGCAGCTTCCTTTAAGTGCGATTCCTAGCTTGGATTCCGCAAGTCGAGGTACGGGGCACTTAGAGGCCGGGTCGAACTGGAGTACCGAGCAAATTCTAGGCTTGCGACGTGACCCCGATGCATTTCAAGTCGCGAGGAATGACGGCAAACGCGAACGAACCAAATTGAGAAAAAAGAAAGAAAGAAAGAAAGAAAGAGGTCTGACTAAAAAAGGGCCAAATATAGTGAAAGGGAGATGACGAGAAAGATAGATCGAGTAGTAAGGGGTGAACGCGAAAAAGATGGTTCGCGCCGGTGACGTGCATCGCGGGAAGAGAGTATTACGGTGTGCGACATTGGTTTAAAAGAGAGACAGAGATAGAGGAGGAAGGTGGGGAGACAACGGCAAGTCGCGGATGCAGAAGGCAAGATAAGAGCAATCACTTGGGAGCGTTGCATACAATGCGCCGCTAAGTGTCACAGACTCGCTGATCTTAACTCCGACGAACTCCTATTGTCCCTTGCCGTTTTCTCGACTGCTCGCTTTTCGCAAAGGAGGGCGCCGACGAATTAGGACCTAACCTTTACCCCCGACTTCAAAGGGGGTAAAACTTCACGGGCATGGTAGTAGCCCGTCCCGTTAAGCAAAAAGCCGGGTTGGGAGGGCCGGGAATAAACTAATCCCGTGTCCGCACCGCGTTTACGGAGTGGAATTTAATTTAGGAATTCATTTGAATCGCGTGACCCAGACGCAATTATTCCACTCGCCTCTTTTGGCCGGGCCTCGCCTCTCGCTTATTCCCCGTTAACGACGAAAAGATGATGAACGTCGCGTCGTAAAAATGTAGTGTTTTATTTTTTACGATTATTATATTGCAACACCTCAGCGAAAGAGCGAGGTAAGTACCCGATGAGAGCTCTTAAGGGCGAACTGACATTTTAACGAACGGCATTGTTTTCGAAGTGAAGGATTTACGAGTGGTACAGATCGGGGAGTGAAACGTCGTACTACCCTTTCAAATGTTCCATTTAAACGGCATCTTAAATGAAATATTGAAATTGCCAAATTATTACAATATATAGTCTATACGTAATAAAACTCGTCCGTAATAACGAAATCTACGATTATGGTTTCTCTTGTAAATAAGGAAGGTCGATATCTGATGAAATTCGCATTTTTTAAAATACATCATTAATGGTATTAATGAAGGTAAGAGGTTTATTGTTTCTATATACAAAATTGAAACGATCAAAAATAATTTATTTAAGAGTTTTTGTTGACAATTTCACTTTAATTCTTGAAAATATTTTTTTCCCGTTTTTTGATAATTGTATCAATTAGAAATTTAATTTTCTAAAATTCACTCGTTGAAGTTATAGAAAATCTTTATCTCTAGACAGGAAGCGAGATAAGATAAATTCAAATTTGCCAAGCCAAAATAAAGTTGACGTAAGTTAAGTACGACGACTTTAATATCCAGCTGGCTGGGATCGGACCTTTTGGGATCATCAATTTCGACTGAATAAAACGTAATCAAACGTATATGGTTAATATGTTGAAATCAATTAGTTTATTTACATTATCTTAAATATATTCATTTAAATATCTTTAATTATATTGGTCTATTATCCCAATAAAAAACCCCCACGTGCGAAACAACCTTTATATTCTTCAAATGCTTAATTTATCCCTTTTAGAAATAAAATTCAATTTATTTAGCATAGGAGTTTCAATTAAGAAAAAAAGTTTTACATGAAAAAAATCTGACCAAAATATTATTTTGTCACATTCTTGAAGGTTAATGGTCTTTTTTCAATCACTCAAGAACGATATTGAGAATGGCTTCCAGGTCATCGCGTGATCACATATTGACCAGGTCATTGCGTCATGAGTGCTTTAGTATCGGAATACCGTGCAATATAAATTTATGCTCATAAAATCGTCTATGCAATGAAGGATACAGATTTCCATTAATTGCGAATAAAAATGAAAAGGAAAACTATACTGTACATGTTGTAAAACCTGATTTTATTAAATGTCGATAAAGTTCAGAACGGTGATGTTTAACGAAAATTATAAAAAATATTTTATAAATATCTTTTATAAATACACCGTATAAGATTTTGTGTTCTTTTTGCATAAAGAATGTTTGCAAACAAGAGAAAAGTTTTTGATTATTTTTAGGTAAAAATTTCAGGTAAAAATATTTTATTATGAATTTTACATTGTACTCATTTCAAAATTCGGCATTATTCTGAAAATAAAGTCGATTAAAAATTGAAAATTTCAATGATATGAAACTATATATGACTTCGTGTAATTACATTGTGATAAATAATAATTGTAATAAAATGTCGAAATAAATAACAATTAAAGTAGAAATAAAACATTTTTTTTCAAAATCTGTGTTTTCTATAAAATAGGGGAGCCGCCGCCTTTTACTACTTATAACGTTTCAGTGTTGGTGGTACGGTTGCGATGACAGCCTCTTCAGAAAGCATCTTTATTCAATATGTTTCTTATTCAATATGTGCCCGAGATCTGGTTATATGCTGACAAAGAAATCAGATGTTTAAGGGGAAAATGCTTTCACGCATGAAGATTATTATATTTAAGGCGGGTCTAAAGTAGAACAATTATCAACTTAACCTAGACAAAAGAAAAGTGTAAATTAAAATGGGTCAAACGTTTTTTCCCTCAAAATTCGGGCTTTGAAAGAGTAATCCTACACGACAAAAATAATTTCTAAAAATGTACCGGTGAAATTGGTTTAAAATTTAATGAGAACTTTCTGAAATAAATTAGTTTTGTAGCGTGTAGCGAAAAATAATTTATTTCAGACCGCTCTCATTTAATTTTAAGCCAATTTCACCGGTATTTTCTTTTTGTATACATTGCGTAAAAACACTCTTCCGAAGCCCGAATTTTGAAAAAAAGTTCAAGCTGGAGTCACGTTGGAGTCCAATGAATATTATGTTTTAGAACTTTAGCAGCATATAATGATATATTTTCTGCTTATCCTAACAATTCGTCGTGTCTTGATTACCTTCGTAAAGGACCTCGACTTCTCACACAACTCCTGGCAAGTGACAATAACTGTCGTATCTCGACCAGTTTACTGTAGTTATAAGCTGCACCGAATTTGATATTCGTACACTCAAGTTATAGTATGACGAATAGTCTGGCACGAGTTAAATTAGCTAATTAAATGTCAATTGTTGTAGTGTATTTAATTGAGGACGGGGCTACTTACCTGTCGCCATTACGATCATAACGAGGTCAAAACTTACGGCGGGTCATTGTCAAAATTGCCCCCGATTCAATCCCTACATCATATATCGCACCTCAACTTCTTCACTCAGATAGTAAACTACAAAAAGTAGAATTCAACGGAGAATAGAATTCTGATTTCAATATATAGCCAGTATTCCGGAGTCAGCCAACTGTAAAAAGAAGCGATACGATTGTCAAATTTTTCTACCCAAGGATATATGTTGATTCTGTGCCAACACGAGACAGCCTGCACGATTCGGAAAAAAAAAAACTTATTTCGGCCGATTTCGCCCATCGAATGAGAATACGAATGTACAGCCGAGAGAGGATGTGTTCATGACACATCTATCACTTACGTCGGTGAATGGTTCGATACGTTTTATTCCGCGTTTTGCATCCCATCTCTCTGTTTACTATACGCTTGCGGCATGCGCTGATCTATATTCGACCGACTTTAAAACGTTATTATAAAACTTTCCAATTTGTTTATTATTAATTCGTCTATTATGCAATAAATGAAATGTCTTCTCATATATATATTATGACGATTTTTCTCGTGATGAAATTCTGTCCTTACAATGTCATCTGATATGGTAAACTGTCCAAGAAAAATTTTCTCCATGTGAATGTTACAATGATAAAGTTAGTGTGATGAAAATAATAGAAAATTTTTCTTGGACGTTTTACCATATCAGATGACATTGTAAGGACAGAATTTCATCACGAGGAAAATCGTCATAATTTTTGGTAAAAATTTCAATATTGGAATTTTTATTATGATAATAATTGCTATTCTTCGTAGTCATTTTTATTATAAAAAATAGCAATTTCTTTCGTGATGATAATCTGGCCTTAAAATATCATCTGATATGACAAAATATATCGATTTTTTGTTTGTTTGTAAGTTAGGTATTTTAGGCGTATTTTAGGAAATTTTAATTATTTTATGATAAATGCTATAAACTTTTTCGTATACATCCATTTCTTTAATTATTTTATAATGATGTACTGGCATATATTATCCTAATGACTCTGATGAGGCGCTACTACATTTCGACGTTTCGATCGATAAAAATTTCACACTCAAGTATACTATAAAGATAATACGATAATAATAATACGAGTATATAATATTTGAATATTTGGACATTAAAATTCTGATTGGCTTAATGAGTGTTTTGAAATTGTCGAGCCGGAATGCATATGGCGGATAATCCACACGTAATGACACGATAAACTCGTCAAGCAATACCCCGTTATGGGGGAGGTATTAAACTCAACACAATGGATTTACGATGCACCAGAGGATACTAAATGCACTGTATGTTCAGTTTATTGGTCCTAATTTTTAGAGACGTCCTTTCGTTCCAATGAAATTCGTTCTGGACCTTCGCCAAGCGTGAGCAAACTGTATAACAATACAAATCAAGTTTACATATATATCGGTTTACCCCTCTCCATCGAGTCGATCATATAAATAAAGTAATAAAATACATTGACTAACTCGAAACAATATGAAATACAATAATAACACTGTTGCTGTTTTTGTTCTTTTCAATAATTTAATCCTTTAAGTCACGCAATGAACACAACAGACATGTAATTAAAAACTGAACAGCAACGAATCTGCCATCAGATTTTCAAAATTCAAAATGGCGGAACCAGTACGGCAGATGAAACATTTGAGGACGTTCGCAAATCCTCACAAAAATAGGTGTAGAGATGTTTTTGAGTCTTATACATTCTACAACGGACCTTATATAATCTCCATACCTTTGAGATACCTTACAGCTTGTTCATGTTTTCAACTGAAGTCGTTTGCCCCATTGTTAAGTTTATTCTCATTGGTTCAAACGGTAAAAAGTTAAATAAATTGCAGTATAAATAGAAAAGGATTCAACCCAATGTTTATGCGCATAATGTGCCCTTTCGTCGCATGTTCAACTGAAATTTATTAAGAAACTAACATCATTATAGAATCCCTTCATCATGTATGATTTCCTCAATTCTTCTGATCAACTCACACGATCATCACGTTTAGATAACATTTTTTCGCTGATACAATTTACCGATTAATTTTTCGCCGGAAACCTCGAAAGAGTGAATTATATCGAGTCTTATATACTTTGTAAAACCTGTTCCGAATCAAAAGTCCACCATTATATCCTACTTATCCACCTACGATAAATGCGTGATTGAAGTCTTTTCGTAAACGCCACTACAAATCAACAGTGCTGTGTCATCAATTCGCGGCCTTCTCAATGCGAGTACTATATACGTTATCTCCGATCGGAAACTTTTCACTGTACAATTTATAAACTACGAACGACTAAAAGAAAAAAAAAAACACAAGCCGAGCATTAAAGATCCGCACCGACGCATCTGGGTAATGTATACGCATACCAGTTCAATATAACTGACATAATAACTACATTAATAAGTTTCGTACATGCACAGGCACAGAAATAACGAGGCAGCACGGAAGAAGGCTACTTATAGATGCTTCGTTTGATTTTTGTTGCTGCCTTAAAACTCGCATACCGACAAGTCGTCGATGAACGTACGCGAGGACGCCCGCGCGGACCATCGCGCGGGCCGGCAAGTAGGATTTCTCTTTTAATTTTTCTTGTTTTTTTTTTTCATCATCTCGAGAACCCGAAGAAGAGGAGGCTGCGAGGTGCTTTCACGTAGGTGGTTTCCCAGGCGACTTCTTTATCATTCTCATCGAGATCCTGGGTGGTATCGCGGTTTCCACGGCGCCTTCTTCGATTCCAATGAAGGTGTTATGTGGTTAACGCGCCAGATTCGTGAGAAGAGACGGAGCGAGCGAGAGAACCCCAACGGACTCGGCTATGTTAACGAGCGAGACGGGAAGAAAGCAACGGGGTTAAAAGGCCTTCGGTATGCGGGCGTGGGCGGTGGGTCCAGACTGGGCGCGTGTGTCTTTCTTTCTGCCTTGTGCTCCTTCTTCTGCCTCTTCTTCTTCTTCTTCTTTGCCGTTTCTCCGTTGTCCGACATTCGCTCCTCCACTCTCCCTCGATTCTCGACTTGCTCTTTAAATCTCCGCACTTTTTTATTCGTTTCTCTCGTCTTGCATTTTTAATATAGATATTGCAAGCATTGAACGTACATCGAAAAATCACCGCATAAGAAGACCAGATATTACAAAGAAAACACTCCTTACTCGATTATTCTTTTCTAGCATTTCCGTTGTCGTGATATGGATATAGAAAATGCGCTTAGGAAGCACCAGTGCTTTTTATTCATCTCTTACCACTTCGGCCTATTAAGCAATGGATGTTTCTCAGGTTTGTTTTTGAGATATAAGGTTTTGCACGTGCATGGACATCATTGTTTGCTGATAACAACTGAATGCGGAGTAATAAATTGATGTCCCACTAAGGTCCAATCAATGGCGCGTTTATTGGTTAAATAAAAACTTTTTAATCAATGACCTTTGAATGACCTACAAGATGACATTGTCGATATTGTCGCTACGAGTCTGTCGTCTTCAAAGGAAATTTTCATGGTTCCATTATAGGCAATCGGGCGGAGAAGTAGGTACCTTGACACAATAAACGTTTCTCTCATTTCTGTGAATCACGGCCGTGAATTGACCTCGCTCACACTTTTCGTAGTCAATATATCAAATTCATTTCACTAATACAATGCCGCTAACTGCCGTCGACCTTAAAAAAAAAGTTATAAATAAAAGATAACGTTATCGGTGACTTTGTACGGCGGCGTACCAAAGTATCCTTGACCTCGACGTATCGACGCCTGAAATTCGAACACGCTTTATACCCGTCCTTTAATTACAAAGAGTAACTTTGAAAATGACCCTTTACGTAGTATTACAATATAGCCACTTTACCGTTCAAGCTGTTCGTTGCAGGGACACTTGCGCGAGCAATAATGGAGAATTCGATATTCTCGAAACGGAATATAGATCGTATCGTTTAATTATGCTAATTTGCCTGCTACATTATTGATTCTTCATGAGAGACAGAGACGTTTTTATCGGCGACCCGTTGCATAACCCATCGAGAAACCCCCGTGCGTACGGTCTCCTACAAAGTCATCATTTTAATGTCTTTGTTTATTCCGCCGTGGCTTTTTGTGCCCGCACTGCTCTGCCATTATTCTGCAGGCCGAATCCGTTCCTTTTCCACTCGCTGCTTTATTTTTCCTCTTATCACTTCGCTGTATTCCATCATCCATCTCCGTCTGACGCATTCCTTCTTCTTCCTCCTATGCCCGGACATTTTTATTATTCTTCAATCATGCTTCCTTTATTGTTCGCCTTTCGTCCATATCCCTGAACGCCCGCAGTCGTTTTCTCTCGATTATTTTTCGCTCTTCTAAATTTGTTCCTCCCTCGCTTCTTCTCTATCTGTCTTCCTCCCCCACGGAACGCTCCCTTTCGTTGCCTCCTCCGTCGCTGTTTCCTAATTTGTTTTTTATTTCTACATAGCATTTCTATCCTCTTGGTGATTTTTTTTTTTTTTTCTTTCTTTCTTTTCTGGCTTCGGCCGCTCGCTGGTGCATTCGTCCCGGGTGGCCGGGGTCCGGGAACGCTCCAGAACCGCTTCTTCGGCCGCTCGACAATTTATGGGTGGCGCTTCGCACCGTACAAAGAGAGGTGTTATTTCGTGCTCGGGACTACTAGGTCCTTCTCCGCGGGGCGAACCTTGTCGAAGGAGAAGGAACGAAAGAACTACTACGACGACGACCTGAGACTGGCTGCAGCGAGATTTACGCGCGTCGGCGTGCCAAGCAGGGATACTCGAAAATCGACTGCTGCGGCGGCATCAGTTGGGTCCGCCGACTTGTTAACGTTCCTGAAATCGATAGCTCGTTAAAACGGAGGAGCCTCGCGAGGAATAAGAAATTTCGCCGGACGACGACGACGACGACGACGGCGAGAGGTTTTCGGTGGTACTCCCGCGAGTACATGTACGGGCCACGGACATATACGGGTCGACTGCGGCTGGTAGGAGATAACGAGGTGGGTTTAACAGTATGTCAGGGAGATTTGTCAGGGAGAGTTTCGAGAAAATATTTTCTAGACAAGATAATAGTGGGTTGTTGCTGACGCGTCTAACTACCCAGATAGCAAACTACTCGCAACTTGTCAACGTTGAAGAGCTGGGTACAATCTGTTGGACTATTTGGAGGTGCGTTATCAATGAGTTCTCGAAATGTACAAGAGAAGGCACTCGGACTTGCGTGAAACTTTTCGGACATCGACGACGAGGTTTGATATTGGTCACGAGTATAATTGTACGTTATAACGATTACATTAACCTTATTATTTCCAGAGTGTCGATAATAAGCGATTATTAATTAGCAAGTACTCCAGTAATCCAGTCATGGTATCGATCATAATGGTGACACTCAATAGTATACGGAAACAAAGAAATAGAAATGAGTTGTTTGGCCAGGATCGACCAAAAACCAGTACCGGATCGTATTGTGATCTAATTTCTGCGTTGATAAAATATTCGAATAGCCTGCAATTGTCATATTCTCGCATGAGATAATCTAAAATCGGGTCCTATACCTTGCTCTTATATTTATAGCTCGAAGAGCAGTTCGATCGGTCGCGGTTCGATTCAATAGTACCGCGAACATACTTGGAATTTGTGGGATGACACGAGAATGGATCCCCTGGTATCGCGCGATTTGAGACGTACCTGAACATGCTAACCCAAGATGTATGCGGTTCTGATGGCAATGAACCCCCCATGCAGACTCGATTCTCCGCGTAGTGTTTCTCGAAGCTTGTTTCATCGATTGCTTCTATTACTGTTGAATATTAACGACGTCGTAGGGAGCATGAAATGCGGCGAATGCATTGACGATAATGAGTCATGGCTGGTGAATATGTTACAAGCCGTGAATATTCTCATTCGCAGGCATTCCTTTTTTAATGATCCATTCTCCGGTAATTCAAATAAAAGTCTTCTCGAGTTGGCAATTAATTAGCGCTCATTGTTATAACTTGGCTAATAAATTGCTGAATGAAAACTGAAATAGACTCCGTTCCTGTTTCACTCCTCGTTTATAGAAAAATTAGTAATTCCTTTTTATAGGAAATCTACATCAACTGACAGGCACCTGATTAACAATTTCAACATATTTAAACCCACATATATAAATATATATAAGCTCAAATTCCACCACGTGAGGTATGTATTGTCTAGAGCATTCAGCGACTATATTAACTTCATAGAATAAGCAAATGATTAAAGCATCCTTATATATTGTCGATCCAGGTTCGGCGGCGGCATCGATAAATGGAGACAACATGGCGTCGTTAATTCTCATGCGTCGATTCCATCCTCATCGCGAGAACGTCAAGCTCGCTTGACAGTTACATTAGGAAGCACTCGAACGTTCCAGGAAACTATTACTGATAAGGAAGCCCAACGCTAGCGTCTGTCATAAAGGCAATTTCGTAAGCTGGGAGCGTAAGCTTGAGTGATATATCTGCTGCAGCAGCTAGACAGAACATGTAACTATTGCTTAGAGGTGAAACAGCATATTCGTCAAATTAAATGTAAATGATAAACATATCTAAAAATACGATTGTTTCATGTAGTGGCTGCCGTAGGAGTAACGACAGTAATAATTATTATTATAATATAGCAAGAAGAATAACAAAATCGACATTGACATAAAAGTAAGGAGATAAAGGACCACTTTAAAAGAAAAGTAAAAATTTATCAATAATGTTTCGAGACTGGTTACAAGCTGTCAGAGTGAGAGACGTGGTAGTGAGAGAAACTTCATTCTCATTAATTTACATATTTCGCACAAAATTCAATTTATGTAACGTACGTTATCATACGCACGCAGAATAATACAATTTCTCATCCCTCCCCTAAAGAATGAAAAAAATCAATTTTCTGCCCTATCGTTATACATAAAATATCGTATGAGCCTCGCTCCTCCTATTGTCCTTCCCACAGTTCTCTTGGTGCATAACTTATGTGCATCGTTATTCATCTTTTTTACGCCGAAACATCTTCGTCGATTAAAACAATAATTTCTCAGTAATTTTTTCGAATTTCTACAGTAACTAAACGCAGCATCAGGTCCACGAATGACTCACATTCCAGTTTCATTTCATTCCGCCATAGGTCGCTCGCAGCAGTCATAAGCGCGTGACTGTTATTTACAGTTTTCCGATATTACGATTGGCTCTTCCGCGCTGAGAGGTGCCTTAATACACACGTAATGCCGCACTCAAAATTCATTTTATCGTTATACGCCTTTCATAACTCGCGTCGTGTTTCGCCGGCTGCACGACCGCCATTGCGCCCGCCGCCAGAGTCAGGGAAAAGGGACGACCGAGTTATATGCATCTATATATACGGGGAAAAAAGGAAAACTCTTAAGGGGCAGAGGAGGTAAAGGGAACTGAAACTGCGAGGTGATGCGCGCAGGAGCCGAGGCGAAGAATGTATATTTCCTTCAGGTTTTCTCCCTGTAAATCGACGAATCGCTTTTATGCAAACGAAAAAGGCTTTGCGATGAATATTTCCAAGTTCGTGCTTTTCTGTCTTGGGAGTGAGTCGTTTTATTCTCGTTCGATTCGAGATATGAATTCTTTCGGAAACTTGTATTCTCGGCGAAATTCGGCGGTGTATTTTACGTCAGGTAGTAAAGCCTTTCTTATACTAAAAAATATGCTATATTAGGGCACGTATTAAATGGTTGGAATATATATCGCGAGCTTATTGCGCACGGTAAAAGTTAGTTTACGACTATAGTTAGAAATACGATGGTAAAAGTTTATTCGTTTGGAAAATAAATGATTTCGTAAATGTTTCTATACTCGACGTAACTACAAGCAATTTTTTAAATTCTTTATTACTATATTCATATTATGATGATTTTATGAACATGTATCTTACCTTCCTGATATAAATTGCGAAAAACTATATTTACATTCCTTTACAATCATTTATCCTTCTCAAGTGGACCTCGCCTAGACAATGATAGTTTTTTTTTTTTTTTTTAGTTATACTTTTTATTAATTATATTTAAAAATGGTTAGGTTACAATTGAAATTATTAGATGAGCGATGTTATTTGTTTCATTTTAAAAGCGTAGATGGTTCCCGTATATAGAAGCACCCAGACGATTTGAATGTTTACTCCGATCAATTTTATGAGATCATTATAAAGTAAAAATGACGACATCCAATGTGACGGCTGAAAGTCGAAAATGTGATTCTATTTTCGATGTTTCCTTGTATATAACGATTTAAATTGAAAAATTTTCTTAGGTCAAACTTCCGAAAAGGACATATACCTCCGATTTTAATGAAATTTGATATTCTTACATATTTTGGTGCGCTGATTACGAAAATGGTAGTGACAAATATCGCAAATTTGATTATCATGGTAATCACCATAAAAACGATCATAATTTGCGTTTTTTTTTTTAATTATCTTATAAATTTTTGAAGATATAACTAACATCATGGCCGAAACGTCAAATTAAAGTTTTCCATTTTCATACTACCTCAACCAATAGATATGAATAACATTTGTTGCTAATCGAAGGAAATGAATTCTTACTTGATTGACAGCTACTGCTCTATGCATTATACCTGTGCTCCGTTAGTTTCAGTTTAAAAATACTCAACTTATTCCTTCATTATTTACACATTTCATCATTACGAATATCAAAAAACTGTGTACAACATTTTTCTACAAAAAATTATCGACGATAATGACCGTCGATCAATTTAAAGGTTTGAAAAGAATTTAAAAAGAAGGCATAAATAAGTACATTTCTTAAGGGGAAACAGTAAGCGCGAGATTCTACAAAAATCTTATTGCTGGCCGTCAAAGCAGTAAAATGTAGAGCAAACATAATTATTGAAGAGGGTATAACGAAAGAAAAGTTTCTGATTCAGTAAATGTCTTTTAAAATGTAATTATGTAAATTTCTACGGTCTTTACAAGGTTTCAAGACGTGTCGCATTGAAAAATATTTCTGGCGTACGACAACCTATAATATGTATATAGCGATGCAAATAAGAAAGCCTGATCTATAAGATTCGTTGACTTTTTTTTTAATTTAAATATGTATGCACTTGATGCACATATTTAAATTTACATGATGCTAGAATCGTCCATTCTAAAAAGCGATTATATCTTCTTCTTCTTATATCTCCATTTTGATCAGTACACTTTTCGGTCCTTGATACGGTCCTGACAATTGCAATTACATGGCTCCCTACTCTCTTAATCTGAACCAGCGAAAAACCGCTGATTGTCAGTTCATATTCGCTAATTTACAAAGCGCATTTGCGATCGCTGCGAATCAGCCATTAGT
>JAPYZR010003964.1:0-33469 GCA_030522945.1 Trichopria nigra
GATAGTAATAACTAATTTTTTTTTCTAACTTTAATACTAACCTTTATACGAATTATTATCTGAGTAAGGAAATATAAATAATATTTTCGGATTTTTACAGTATAAATGTTCATATTTCAAACACTGTCGTGTCCTAATTGCGGGAAGTTCGGTACATTCATTATTGATTGTTGATGGTTTTTGATGCATTATTTAGCGATTGTCGCGGTCGGATCAGCCATCGCGCTAACCATTCGTAAACAGGACCTCAATTTCCCGAAATTCGCCACGTTGATAGTTTTAAATGGTTAATGAGTCCAGTAATAATACGAGCCTAAATGCACTAAATTGAACCAATTCGTTTAGGAACCGCTTTTTATTAAATTTCCAACGATTCTGATATTTTTTATATACATATTGATCATTAATATTTTCCGTCCATGGACATAAATTGGGTACATAGTAATGTAATCTGCTTTAAACCATAAAATTTCAGTGATAATTATTATTTAAAATGCTTTAGAATAATCGATATTTCATTCTTAAAGTAGTACACGGCCATTCAACATCCATATTCCTAGAATTGTCTGGCAACGAAATACAATACGTTTTGCAGACCTGAAAATAATACTCGTCTAAATTTTTTCCCCACCTGACAAGAGGGTAAATTGCGCAAAACTTTAAGTCTAACGGGAAGACCGTAACGTACTTTCGTGCGAAGTCGCAGGTGCTCGCGGGGTAAAATCTTTGTGCTTATACTATATTCTTCATTCCCGTCACAAAGGCTCGTTGTCTGGCCCGGGCGAACGTACACAAGCGCCAGGTCGTAAGAACTTCGTCGTCGCTAGTCTCGGAAGAAACGGGTGGAAACGGCCAACGAATATGTCACCTGAATGCCGCAGTAATGCTCACAAAATGCCGGAAATATAAGGAAATGCCGGTTGCACCCGCGGAAGAAACTGCCGTTTACATAAATACCTACGTCACGCCGGATTCCCCGCTTGGGAGTTACCACCTCTATAGAGGCGACGCCTGGCTCCCAGGTACGATGTACGTGTCTCAATATTTGACGTCATAGCTTTGCAGCATTTGCGTACCGAATTCAACTAGCCCGTTGCGATGGAAACCTTGGATCAATCCTATGCACATCACCGGACATCCGTGGTGTATTCCCTGAATACCTTATGAGGCTCGAGATATCCTAACAAGAATGTCTGGAGTTCGGAGTTGGTCCAACAACTTTGGCTGAACTGCCGGAGGTTCGACGTTTCCTTTCGGAAACTCTTTGTTGGTAACCTCTTAAGATGGTGTTGAATGAGAGATATTCTTCGATAATAAGAAAAGATAAGCTTACTGTCAGGAATTCCAGGCGTTTTGTGTAGATAAGCCTTGTCAGGGTAAGGAAACATGACTTGACGAGCAATACGTCTATTCAAAATTGAATAGAAAGAATGACTTCAAATTTTAGATGATATTAATGGAAACACTTACCAGGAATGACATTAATCGTAGTTCTCACCATGGACGTCAAACAGTGCGAAGACCAGGATTAGGAATGTGTCTTCAACCATGATTAGGTTAGATTGAAATAAGGTAATGACAATGGTCCCATTTCATGGTCTGGATATTTTATCAATTTGACTTCGTTAACTGTCATGGCATATCCAGTCTACGAAATAAAAGATGGGTGTAATAGAGGACGATGATGTGTCTATGAAATTCTTTTTGGCTTATTTTCCTATTTTTGAAATTTGTTTATTTCATGTAATTTGTTGTCAAGTGGGATGAACTGCTATCCAATATCTTCATCTGAAGAGAACACTTCATTTCAGGCTGGGTAATAGTATGGCTGCTGCTAAAACACATTAAATTTTTGGAAACATGGCACCTGTCAACTGTCGAAATTCGAGCCGAAGCACAAAATCTTCGTTTTTACCAGAGCAGACGTATTAAAATTAATAACGATTGAACGCGCATGACTCAATTTTAATCAGTTTGGATCATAGCGCGTCATTTTTGTTTATTTGTAGTTTGCAAATTTGCCATCAGACTACAAGGTATGTTAAATGTGCTCTAAGATAATAATCAAACGAAATTTCCATACGACCGGGGTAAAAGAAAAATACTTTTGCTGAAAAAAATTTAAATTCATCGTCCGCTCGATCTCGGATCAAGCGTAACGGATGGTCGACTGATTCGCGATTAAACTGGAAACGGGCTTCGCCTTTAGTATAGTAGAGAGTAATAATTGCAAATTGCACTCTCGCGCAACTTCACGACTGCCAGGCTGGTTTCATGTATAAATTAAGAGAGAACCCGACCCAGCGACCGATGCGGGAGTCCCCCTTTCCTCCTCCTGCCGCTTTCGTCCCTTTTGCGTGCATACTTCCACGTCATTGGTCCGGTCTTGGCGGTACTCGGCGTAGCCAACACTTGCGGATATTTCATACAATAACGGATAATGATCGTCAAACGCGGAAGAGAACTTGGACGACGACGACGACAACGACGAGTTTGTCGAGCGGCTGATGAGAAGAGAAAAGGTCAGCGGCTTCACCGGTACCGCGACCCCGAAGATCGGTGATCCTTCGCACATGACTCTCTCGGTCGCCAGCCGAACAATTTCCGCAATAAACGACCTCGATCACTTTACCGGTAATGCGAAAAGTGCCGGTCGACGGTATTTCGTGTGTGCTTAAGTTAGCTCGTCCATCCTGGAGCTAAATTTATGACTCTCGAAGTGGAGTCCTTAATGTTTGTAAATGTTTGTATGTTTTTAGAAATAAAATACCGATTGCAATCCTCGCATGCGGTATACTCGAATCTAAGTATAGTACATTTGTTACGTGCGATGATGTTAATGGCTTTTGTTTTCGAGTAATTTTAAATGCCACTTGGTACGTCGGAATTTCTAGAAATCAGATGTGGTATAGTTGAGGGGCGGGGGGAGTACCAATTTGTAAAAGTCGTGTTGTTGGCATTTAAATTTCCTTTCATTGCGAAATCACTGGGAAATGCTATCGAAAGTTACACATTGTGTGTTGACCTCCCATCCCCAGTATATATAGTTTAAAAATTATTTACTGGAATTCATGATCATTAATACTAACCATTACCAATGTTGAAAATCGAATGACTTCACAGAGGAAATTAATAACGTTCTATGTCATTTTTGGAAAATAATTTCTGATATTTCTACATTTTATTAAATTTCTGATTCAATGAAGAACTTTTATATTGACAAACGGTCTTTTGTCAATATAAAAAGGAATAATGTAATATTGTAGCAATATAACAGCAATAATACAAGGTCATACATATTACTGTTATGATATCCCAACAATACTCCAACATTATTCCAGTGTGACATATCAAGGAATAATATTGCAATAATATTACCAGTATATAACCACATATTACATGTCTTCTTGTAATATTCACCGTTATATTTCTAAATATTAAGTTGTGACATAGATTTTCGTAATATTACTGCGAACTTACCAATATATTATCATGCGATCAATATATTTCTGTAATGTTGCAACAGTGCTGCAACTGTATTCAAGTGTGATATATATATTGTAATATTACAAAAGTACCACAGAATAGATGGGTAATACGCAATATTAAATTATGTAAATTAATATTAAGTAAATATTTCGAAGTAATAATGCTGAAATGTAACGGATATAATGTTGCCGGGGTATAACATACAATTATTAAAAAGTATGTCTGTGATATTACTGCAATATAACTGCGATATTCACGAGATGTTACTGGAATATATTTTGGATATATTGCAATCTTATTGCGATATTACAGCAACATTACCTGGTGTCGTGTAGTAAATCGAACTGACTTTCTCAGTAAAATCGAAAGAAATAGTCTAATATCTAATGTAAAATTTAAGGAAGATTTCAAGAAATTCAACAATGAATTTCTCTATGAATGAATAAATAAATAAATAAATTCTTACTAGAATGTATAGATTTTTAAGATTGTGATTGTCATACATTTCGATTCGAAATTTTTAAGACCGGGATGGCAAGATAAGTGCTCTGTGCCGATCTTTATTGATCTTTGACCAACATTTCTGATGGACCTATTTCAACGTTGGTATATCAAGCCGCAACATTTCCTTGCTCCTTTATCTACAATCGTTTAGGCGAAAAATCCTTTCAACGAAAATGTCTACTAGGACGATATCGGTGGCCTCGTAAAAAATACACTTAAAAAGGTCATAAATTCAAATAGCGATAGCATCCATGGCGTTTCCTCAATTTCAATGCCTTGTCTGCCGAACGCGCGGTTAGCCAATATCTGCGCAGACAGCAGGGGACTTTACCGTTCGGTCGGTATGTCCAAATGCAATCCTCGATCTGCAATGCATATTGTACGCATCGCGTATATGTATGCGCCGCGATTCCGTTATGCGTCGCGGGAGCGAAGGTTGTCGAAGGTTGATACCCTCGCGCGGCGGTATCACAATCAGCGCCAGTCACACGGAGGTAACGCTGCTATGTATAGATATACATATATATGTGCGCGTAATTCAGGCTCTTCCAGCTTCAACATTGGACTGGACGAGGATGTAAGTAAACAAGCCTACACGTGGTCCGATTCGATCCCGCACGCTAAGTGTTTGCCCAGTAGTTAGCAATGCGCGGCGTGCACTCCGATTGTGTGTGCGCCAAGTGCACCCGGTACGATTGTGTGCATCGCGTGCACCATCTATGCGGACTGTTCATATATGCGCACACTTGCGTATACACAGGGCTGTGTGTTGGAAAAACGTTTTGTTTGCTCGATAAATTGGTATCTTGTCGGTGCACGGCGGACGACATTAATTTGTTGTTGCTACTGATAAATTTCGTCGATATGTACTGGCATATATTTTTGTCACGTTCGCCCATTCCCTCATAAAGTCATATAAAATAATTCATGATTATATAAACCTACGATCATTCAAGAATGCATATATATGAATACGACCTGGCCGGTCGCTGCTCGTGCAATATATGTATAGGGAAAGGATATATGTTGATGTTATAAACAAAATTAGAATTACATGACAAAAATGAAACGATATGAAATTGTGCGTACGAAATTATTATCACACTAGATCATAATAAACGATACGGAATTCAGATAATACTCAATTTGCATTTGTTAAACCTGGCATCATATTCTGAAAATGAAATATTGCGAAGTTTTTTTTATGGTTTTTTTTTAGTCGTCAGTTTTTTAACCAAGATTTGTCATTTTGAATGTTAAATTATTCCGTTAAAATATTCTGTACCAGCGACCTTCTGTACCAGGATCCGCCATTTTGAATTCTGAAAATCAGTTGTCTTAATATGAATCAGCGACCAAAAAAATCCTCGACGTACAAGTTTCGAACAGAGTCGAACGGTAACGGTTATTTTATTTATTATATTAAAGAATATAACTATACATTTTATGAAACTATATAAAAATTACTACATAATGATTTTTTGAGATCGTTGTTACAAATATTACAACACATACACAAAATTCAAAATGGCAGATCAAATATGTGGGTAGAATTTAAAAAAATTGAATTTTAAAAATGTTACTTGATGATTTTTGAGATCGCTAATCAGACATCTGGTTTTCAAAATTCAAAATGTCGTACCGATGATGACGTACAAATATTGTAAGAATCGCACGAATTCGTTTAAAATTTGTTTCTTGGGGTTTTTTAAGTTGCTGACGCAGAATCTGACATCATACTTGAACATTCAAAACGACAGATTTGAAAATGGTGAATTAAAAAAAAACGTATGAAAATCAAACAATCACCCATTAACGCGACAGCGCGATAAGTTACAATGTTGAAACCTTTTTAAAAACTGTTATTTTTAATACAATGTAACTCCGGAAGGAACCTTGGCTAGAGACAACTTTTTTTAATATTAATGTTCCTTCACGCAATGTACACTACATATAGTGTGCACTATAAAAGTGCATGAAATTTTATGACATTTTCAACAGTGAGGGAAAGAACATCAAGGAGGAATCTTAAGTTATTTTTTTTTTATTGCTTTTTGAACAATTTTACTCTGTTATTTAGCAGGTAAAAATATATGTTTGTATATTTTTCAAGACAAAAATATTCATCACGAATTAAATTTAAAAATAAATGTATATTTTAAGTTAATTATAAAATTCAAATTGTGTTGACATTACAATGGAAAAAGTAATTTCTTATATATACCAATTTGCCCTCCATTTCTTATTAAATTAAACTAAATATAATAACTGTTAAAAATAATATAATATATACGATGGTTTTTGGAGCAAAGCAAACTTCCAACAAAAAGTGCTTAATATATGGCGACGTTATATTATAAGCACTTGTAAACGTTGACCTGACTATTTCTTGCATGTAAAAACTGTGGATGTAAAATATTGGTTTAGCTTGGTCAGTATACTGGTTGACTACCGATCGCAAATAGAGTTGCTTGGCTGCAATCCAAATGGATCAGCGTCAAAATTTCGGCATGAACTGTTTGCTTTCTTAAAAATGCAGCGTATGATGTATCAGATTAAAAAAAGAAACTATGTTTATATCGGTTATTTGTCCGACTTTTTAATTCCAATAGTTTTGTCGAAAATATTTCCATGTTCAAATTCAAAAGGGTCAGTGTCAAGTCAACCACGGTGTAATTACGTATAACTTTAAGGCAAGATTTCTTTAAGGAATAACCATGATATATAATTCTCACATCTTGTGTTTGCTGGGATATACATAGAAGGGTAGTCATGGTTGGGCCACACGTTTTGTTCATATTTTCCACTGTTGGCCGAATTTCGAGTTAATGGTTGGAAAGATCTATTAAAATGGAATGTTCTTGGCTTAACATTAAAAAATGATTGTACAAAAAGTCTATATCAGTTACAGGGATTTAAAAAAAAAGTATAGTCCAGGTCGGTCCAGGTTATAATGGCAGGACCCCTGTCTAAAATCAATGAGATGTAAAACAACTTACAGCCACTTCGACCAAAAGTTGAAATGGAATTATTGTATTTGTTCACTCGAAAAAAATGGCTCTGGTAGGTTTTGGCGGCCAGAGGCCGCAGGGGCGAAACCCCTCGTTAGCAATTGAATTTTTAATATGTGTTATTATTAAATTTACGGTCATATAGTTCAAAGAGTCACTGTTGATGCTGATATATTATGAACATAGCGTAACGTAAACATTTTACCTCTTGCATTTGCCACCCGAGTTCACATTTGATATTCCGTTTAGTAATTATTTCCTATTTTGAATAAGAAATGTAATTGGCTTTTAATATTTCAGCGAATAGGAGCCTGACTTATCATGTTACGTGCTTTTATTTGTATTTAGTCTACACAAAGAAAATTTTAAATAAACTTCAATGTAATTGATTTGCATGATTATTTTAATGATCGGTGCATATTAATCGCCTTTAATAATTAATTTATACACGGGACAGATTAAAATTAGATGGTTTTAATCACAGTTCGGTTGGTATTGATGATTTATGTTTTTGTTACTTTTTGGTATTTAAAATTGATGTCATACTACTTTGAAATGTTTAAAATTCATTTTTAATTCGTTTTGTACCCAACAACACTTTTCGATATAATTTTCTATATAGACAAGGGGAATGCTGTATTGCAATGTCGAATTTCCATTAAGCACAAATTTCTGTTAAATGAAATTTTATTCTTGGATAAGTCGTTTTCAAATTTACTGTATCCTCCTAGGGAAAAGGATACATCGATACTATGTCACTGTAAGAGAAAGTTCTAAATCATTTAATAGTGATATCCTCTTGCTCTTTTACATTTCGGCATTGTACATAATTCATTAGAGGACTCGAATGGATTACCTAGGATGTACCAGTGCAAATCGTAAGTCTAGAAATCACGTATAGAAATTATCATTGAGACTGACGTAGATTTTATAAATTGTAACGCTAAAAAAGGATAACATTATTAAATCCCATTAAAAGAATACGGAATTGAAATAATATATGCAACATTCTAAAGTTCTGGAACGTACCCAAGCCTCAATGATAAAGTATAGTTTAAATATGACAACTTTATCTGGAAGCTCTTGTACTGTAGATTTATTAAGCTCACCGTTATACCAGGGGACGTTTTAGATTTTAGTATTGTTCCATTAATATTAAGTAATGACGAAATAATAATTTTATTATTTTTTATCTGAATGGTTTAATTACGTTATCAGTGGGTGTGAGGAACTTCTAATGAACGAAGGATTATTTTTATTATATCTACGGGAGAAGCACTGAAATAATGTTGATGTTCTGTCTTTATGCACTGACATTTTAAGTTTCTTTAATATCTTTATAAAAATTAAATCAAATTAAATCCTACTCAATCATTTTTCCATGTTCCGTTAAAGTCACCGATACTTTATTGCTCGTATAGAAGCGTTCTCTCCTTTAAATTTCTATATCTCGGGCATAAAGCTTAACCTCTTTTCCATTACGGCCTTCCCAGTAAAGTCGAACGGCTTTAAAAAATCGGACATTCGTATAATACTTCCGATATGACCCGGTACGTCGGATTCATTACACTGGTAGTAATCTCGTTGGCCGCACTAATGGAAACACATCACATGGTAGGCACGTATAACTACGTACGTATATCTATTCGGGCGAACTCGCGGCGATACCAGTCTGATCGATGACGTAACGATGTGTGCGACCATTCGTAGAATACTACCTGTACACTAGTGTAGGTAATACTGTACTAATACCCCATACAATGACGAGTACCTACACCAAGTGCGTACATGGAGGAACCCGCAGCCTCCGAGAAATCGACAAAGGCGATGGGGTCAGATATGGGTATCCCCGCGATTCAACGAATGGAACAATTATTAATGCGATTACGATTAAGTAATAGATCTGGTTAGTGAAGATTATTCATTCGCGACTAAGCACTATTGATATGTAATATTGGCTGGATTTGCGGGGACCTTTGACGATCGTGATTTATTCATCCGCGACGGTAAAGCGGCCAATTATTAGGATTGAAAGCTATTTGGGTCGGAACGAATTGTCTTTTAATTAACGGTAATGTGGAAATACTGAATTGCAATTTAATTATTTTGCCAATTAAGGATTGACCTTCGTACGTATTTTAACTTGTAAGTTGAATAAAAGGGCTAATTTCGATGGCGTCAAAATGAAATGTCATTCGCCTACTGCAGCGTAATGGTATCAATTATTATTTGTCGAAGACCATGTGAAATCTTATTTACTTTTTATTCTATTTTATTAAATGTTTTAACGCCGAATCGGAGAATAGAATGACATCAATAGCTCTTTAATATAGAATAAATAATAACCTTTCAGACCGATCATAATTATTATAACAATAATTACTAATAATGGTCAATATTGTATTAAATTTTGTTCTTTGACGTTGACATAAAAATGATTAGCATCTTATGAATCTTTAAATGGATTATTTGATATTTCTATTCTCCGATTGCTAGTTGAACATCGGAAATGAAAAGATCAAAAATGAAATAACAAAACCGGATCCAATAAACTCAGAAAATAAATGTATAATAATTTTAAGTTAATCGAAAAATTCTCAAAAATTTATCAAAATATTCTTTCGTTTTAATGGCTATTTTTAGACGAATGTTAGAAAAAATGATTAACAATGAAATTTATTCCAGGGTATGTTTAAGTGAATTTTTCTCATTTTATATAGATGTTTGCCATTTTTTATCACTTCGATCTCTTCTCAGTTATCTTTTATAACTTTCCTATCATATATTTTTTTTTTTTACTTTTTCCGGTGATAGATCTCATGTATCTAATTTTCCAATATATTTTGGAGATATACACTGAGCAGATTCAATTGAATTTCGTGCAACCTAACTGGAATTTGTTGTAATTGGGGAATTTTTCCTATTTATTGCACGTATTGTTTTCTAAACTTTTTTGTTTTTTTTTTAATCGATATATATATCTTTTTTTTTTTAACTTGGACTCATCTATTTGTAGATTATGTCAGTTTTTTTACTTCAACCAGCACCGTACGAAATATTGAATTTGGTTACGCTGGCAAAAAACATTACCCTCTATTTTTTCATGAAATGTCCTTGTATCAAACTATGAGAAACCCAGAAATAGAATAAGAAATTTAGCGGAAACTTGTAAATACGTACGTGTGGGACTTCTTCTGTAACCTGTATTCTTCTGTACAGAATTTCTTCTGCAACCTGTTTTTGGATACGCTGGGGCTGTAAACAAAACCACTTAGATTTTGGAATATATCCATACTAGGATGTAGAAATGGGAGATGAAATGCTGATGCAACTATTTGGAAAAAACATAATGTTGCATCTAAATTCAAACTACTGTAGTTTCCTCAATTTTTGATCAATTGTCAAAAATGAGTATTCAACCTACTCAGACAAAAATCTCAGACATAATAATAATTCGTTTTTTCAACTTTCGTTTTTTTTCAACTTTTCTTTGAATTTCTGGCAACAGATTTTATGACATTCGTCGATTTTTTTGTCTTTACACTCGGTTTCTCATTTTCTCTTAATTCTCAATATTTATCGTGAATCCTGGACGAATGTACAATAACAAAACATAGGGAACCAATGCTTAAAATATACTTAATTGTGATTAGTAAACTGATGCTTATAATTACGTAAAATTCAATAATATAAATTGTAGATGTTTTATTTATTTATGACAAATGTAATTTGTTTATAGTGTAATATTTGTAAAATAACCTTTATAACATAAAATGGTTCTCCATATCCAATTTTATATGCCTTCCTACATAATTTTTTGATCATCTTCAACATGCATTCGACCTATTTGATTAATAACTTTAGAGGAGGAGGTGAAACATTGTTTACAACAATCTAGTTCCTTTTACAACATTTTATTCTGTATTTTTGTTTTTCATTTACGTGTACTTTCATATTAAACTAAAAAATTCACCTAATGTCTAAATAAGTTTACCGCTTTTTCTTTTCATGATTAGTTTTCTTTACAATTTGCATACTTTATCCACAGTAATTAACTGAAATAAAATTGTCAAATAGTTCATAACATTTCGAATTACAATTTTACCAAAAATCCATATATGAAAAATAAATAAAAGTATACGCGTTATGTTCTTGCATATTTCGTTACCCTTGCTTTATCTACATATCCATATTGAAAGTTAAAAAAAAAATTGGCTCTATAATAAAAATTGAAGGAAGCAGAAAAACGAAACAGGTGGAAAAATTGAAAATAATGAAAATGGACGAACAGAATACCCGGAGTAATGAAAAATATTGACTGATTGTCGACATAACGTAACAGAAAGTAAGTGAAATGTTCATAAACAATGAAAAATCATATAAATAATCCGAGTGCAAATTATGGAAAAGAAATTTGTCAAGAATTATCTGATAATAATAAAATAACCATCTAGTAATTAAGATGTGAATAAAAGATTCAGTTTTAAATAAGATATTGACATCAATAAGTAATCAATAAGTAAACAAATCAATTATTTATGCCCAGAAAATAAAAAACTTATTGATGACGATATCTAAATGCAATGAAAATTAAAGATGTGAATTATGACCATAGTAGAAAATAGGATCCATTTGTCTGGCCTCTGTGTTAAAAGTGGCGCATAAAAATGGCCATAAATTGGTTTCATATTGTACTAGGGAATGAACCTAATAGAACCTCACTACAAACGTGCAAGAACCTAATTTATAAATGCCGTAAAACTTCATGTTTAACCAAACGAAAATATTCTGGTTTTCATAAACAGTTGTCTAGAAAGTATCGCAAAACCGATTATTATTGTGCAATTGCATATTAAGGTAACCAGTGAGCATGGATCCAATATATTCCATTTCCGAATTTTGATACCGCCAAGAGGATAAGGAAGTGGCGGGGATATGTCGCAAAACGGTTGGTTGGCTGATGTCCGGTCCAGGTTATCGCGGCAATTTCGTGTACAGACATCAGGGCGGAGCATGCGGCTTTGCGTGCTGGGATAATTGAAGCCACGTGCAGTTGTGATCATGGTGGTATATAAGGTTGGTAACGTTGGCGGCCTTTGGCCGCTGAAATCGAGTGGAGCCGCCGTGGTCTCGTCAGTACGGAAGTGCACGGTTAGCCGGCATAATATAATGGATGCGCCAGGACTAGGTGGATGACGCGAAGGAAGATTGATCGTTTTAGAAATTATTGTCGAGTCGACGCACGGCAACTATATATTGATCAACGCTCCAGTTCATTTCGTTTCGCATTTCATCGAGTTAAGAACTAATTATTAGTGGAGATTCTTAGATTTTTCGTGATATTCTTAGCCGCTTGCGATTTTATTCAATTAAATTGATTTATCGAAGAAATTCATATTTCTCTTGGTGTTTTTTTATGGTTTAGAGCATTAATATATTGCAAAATGAAATGATTGTGTGCTTCTTACAATAAAAGTCCAGAAAACCCGTTTAATTAAAGGCTACAGTCATTCAAATACATGATTAATCTTAGACTAGTTCAGATATCAAGGCTGCTTATATATATATCAACTTTTAAACTTGAAAGAATATAAAACTTTCGATAACAAGCGCACAAGTACAGACTTCTTGGTTTGTACAAAACGCAGCGTTATAAAAAATACTGCAACATCATCACGGATAAAAAAGAAATAAAAGAATTACTCAACTGATAAAATTGAGTATGATACAATGACAGATTAAACGGACTACTAATAATTTTACTAATATTCCGTCGATTATTTATCTTTACAAATCGCTTATCTTACCTGTTCTTACTTACTGTTCTGTTATTTGGTCTCCACACTTTGGCACTGATTGGCACCTCCTCAACTCTGTACATCATAGATTTCTCAGGTACCTCGCCTGGAAATCAGGGAAAGCTATGGATTTTAACGACCATGATTATCAACCCTTGATACGCAAGTTTCAACTTCCTTCCCTTTCCTTTATTCGTCCAACCTCCTCCATTTCTCTTCACTGTTTTCTAGTCGGAATTTGGACTATCACTTGAGGAATTCCAGAGCTATTATGGAAGAATCCTCTAGGACCTCATATCGCTTCTTTTCCCCTCTTCCCCGCCTCCGCCGTCAGTGGAACTCTATTCCTATTACCCTCCAACAAGCTANACCCTCCAACAAGCTAGTCCCCTTGCCTTCAAAAACAGCGTTTGGCGTTTATATTGTTCTACATGATTATTGTAATTATTCTATTTCAATCTGTTTTGTCAGTATTCTGTATCTATTTTTATTTTATTTTAGTTATGCACTGATGTATAACGTTATATTTATTGAAAAGGGCTTGTCCCGTATATAATGTAAATAAATAAATAAATATTGTATTATGTAAAAGTGTATTATGTAAAGGTTCACGTAAGTTATTTGCTCATTGAACCGAATCATATGGGTATTGTATATGACAAAAATGGTCGCGATTAAAATAATGGAAATATTATCTACAAAAAATAATAATATATGTATGACATAAAAGAGAATTGCTGAATAACCTTATGGGTGATGACCTGGAAAAATGTCAGTACGCATTTAGAGATCATATAATGCTCTACGAACATATATTATATAACGATGAAAAAAAATTACGTAATTATATTGTTTAAATGTTGTCAATATACATAAATAAATAAAATGTATAAATCAAGAAATAATTTAAAAATTCTTCCTCGTTCCATTATAAAGCGGTATACTTTTGATCAATGCACTGATATTGGAAAAAAGTTTTTCGGTAAAGTTTAAATGAAATATTCTCAAAACTAAATAAAAATATATTGAAATTACACGCGTATACGATTAATTAAATTAAAAGGTTTTTCCAATTAATGTATGTGCTCATAATGATTGATTGCCTTTGATATAAATTGTAATTACTCTATAGTAGAAAAAGAAATTCATTTCTCGACAGTTTTTCCGGATTTATACGACATTAGGACCAGCATAAAAATGGTTTCAAGTGCATATGATTTCATTCAATAATTAACAATGTTAAATAGGTATTTCATACCATAATTGCCCATGCAATCGTTAATATATTTGACGCATCCAAGAGTCTTATATCTTCAATATATGTTTATTTTAATTATATTGCGGCTATTAACAGATAATACACATTTTAAAAGATTTATAATGCAATGATTTTAAATGTCGATTTCGTTGTAGTTCTACTTTACAAACTGGGTACCCTAAAAGCTACTTGAATTTATTGCTGCTGACGACAAATATGTTTTATTTTTTAAACTGCAATTTTTAATTCTTTAAAAAAAAATAATATTCCATTGTATATTGATCTTATTGCTAATACCGTCAAAATTATATTGAAATACTAACTTTAAGAAAATTTTCGATGGAATTTATAGAAAGATGTAATATTTGGAAATATTTATAAATAAATAGAAGGCGTGTGAATAAAATAAAGGAAAGTGTACATGTGTGTCATTGTTTTTTCACGTTCAAACAGAATAATTTTATTATATTTCGGAGTTTATTCGTGAAGCGTGGATGCATAATTCCTAAATGAACATTTTCAAATTCATTAAAATTACCCTCACAGGATATTAGTGTGATTATTATATATCCACTTGATCAACAAATGACTCGGAACTAAATAAACATAATCTATAAACCTGTTGTTATCAGTTATTATTATTGTACGGGTACATCACACGATACAATTTAGCTACTGTAAGTATATATTCCTTATAAAATTTCAATACATTTCTTCTAGAAGAGAAGATTTTTGGAGCTTATCTGTACATGAGAAATGTATCATATTCAAAATGCTTCTTTACACTCAGGATTGTCATCGAGATCTGCGCCTATTTTATTCAGCAATATACAGCCGTCCTGATCCAGCTCTAAAATAAATTAATTTTCATTTTTATTATTTCTTCAAATACCAATTATCGATAAACCTATGAACATGTTGCATATAATATTATATAATATTTTATTATATAATACTTTATTAGACTTCATATACTCAAATATACCCTACTTACAATAATAAATGTATATATACAAAACTAGAAGTAAAATTTTCTTATTTAAAATAAAATTATGTTATTACATATTTCACTGTTGAATAAAACATTCCCTTTAAAATTAAAATTTGTTTCTGTATCTTAAACGTATAAATACCACTTTACCATACAATGTATATGTGTCGCATAAATTCATTATTTTATTCTTAAAAGCAAACAAAATACGTTACTCATAAAATTTAATTAAAGTGGAGTTAGAATACCTTCTCTTGGAGGCAACTTATCCTTTCGGATGTGCTCCCCTTCCGGTAACATATCATCGTCGTCATCTAGGTCTTCTGCACCATTGTCATCGGCGCGAACCATTAATGCAAACAAGTAAATTAATGTGAATCCAATCAAAAATTTTTTCGAAAAAACATTCATCATGAAGAACGCCGACTCAACCAGCACTCGATGAAATATGTTACAAATGTGTAAACACGGCGGTGCTTTATTGCGTGATAATATTGGCAAAACTAAATGCTTGTGCAGGTGGGAAATTCGTGCATTTTATTGGCCCAACTCATGAAATGCTTATTACACTAACGTTGCACTTTATCAGAGCGAACCGGTTACGGTAACTATCGGCGATTAACAAATGACAAGAAAATGTATTTTTGTTGACAAATTATGCATTAATTACGTTATGAAGGATATAGGTTTCTTCATTTGCGATTTTATGATGTATTTGGGAAATTTTAATGTCTAGTAGTGGTAAGCTAAAGTTTGTTCAGAAATTAACCAAAAAATGATACCATTTTAAAAATTAAGAAATATAACGTAACAATTTACTATATTACGTAAAAAGATGTTAGAAATGCAAGAAATGAATCCTATACTTAATATTACATTAGACAATATGTCGTTTACTTTTTTAAATTGTGTAATTTGTATAATTATCGGTAATTTGTTCGAACACACAATATAAAGATTAAGTCTTTCTTAGTCTTTATATTAGTCTGTTTTTTTTTTAAATTCATTTTATTAATTTTTCATTCCCAATCTCCAACGAGTACAAAATGCCCTTTTTTCAAAATTCAACATTTTCAACACTGTATAATTAAAGTTATAAAACGTAAACTGATTTAAAGTAACATTTTTTTTTGTATTAAAGGTCGAAATATTTGATAGAATTTGTTTTAAAATAAACAATGATATTTATTGAAATATCTATCTACTGTATCGAATTTAAAACGTAATTTTATTTTTAAAGATCAACAGATCAAAATATTATAATAATAATTTAGTAAATAATATGGTGTAGAATATATTATGTACTTCATTTCAGTTTAAAACATTTTATATTTTATTATTATTATTGTAGAATGAAGATATATTGATACAGATCATAAATTCCTTCACAAAAGAAATGGAAAAAAATTAAACCCGAATTAAAGAATGAGTTTCAACTCGCTCAAAATATGTTAAGATATCCAGACTAAAACGTAATCCGAACCAGTCTCACGGTGGGTCAATGAATGTAAAATAAAAACCATCTGTAGGAAAAACTCCGTTAAAAAAAGAATAAAATGTGTCAAAACAACATGGATTCTATGTTTTATTTATAAAAATAGTAGGAGACGTAGCTTTTCAAATAGTGAAACGTCGATTTATTTTAAGATAGTTCCTAGGTATGGAATCGACGTATCTTTCGAGAACGAGTAATCGAAACTAAAATTAAGAACAAGAACACAAACTTATATTCGAATACAGTTTCAAATTTAATAAAGTCTTCGTCAATCATGGAAGGCAAAAATGACCACGTAATAAAAAAAAAAAAGAAACTTCCCATAAACTTCAAGCAATCTTAAGGAATACACACAATACATTTGAACATATATATGAGGTGTATTAGAAAAATGTTCGTTTTGCAACATATTCTATGTTTTTCTTGCTCGCTTCTTGGTGATTTATTACAAAATGGTATTGGATGGTGCACGATCCAATAAGCAAATTAAAGAAATAAATGTTTACATTCCGAACATGTTGAACGGCCTTCTTCAGAATTTATATTGATATTTAAAAATGGTTATAAAACTTTAACAATAATTTAGCTTACTTACTATTATTGATGAAATCGAAATACTGACTAATATATATATATATATATATATATAGGAAAGGATTACTTTTGTTTAAGTTTATCATTCAAAAAAAAAAAAAAAAAACTGGCATAGTCCATTTCAATTTTAGCAACGTATAAGAATCCAGTTATTGAGAAAACATAATTATATATGCATTAATGATAGTCTCATATGTTGTAGGTAAATTAGACTCCACGAAGCGAATGTTAACTGTCGGTTGTGAAATTTTGTTATAAAAATTTTTTTTCTTTTCTTTTTTGGTGTCCGCAGCCAAAATCTTTACATTTTTAAAATCGAAACAATGTGAAATATTTATTCTATGTTGAGTTAGCCCTGTATATTTTTCTTTTGGTCCATAGATGTTCTTCTCGTGTCCTTTCACTCTTATTTCCATTAGTCTGCTAGTTTGACCAAATATAAACTATCTCACATTGTTTATTTATTTATTTGTATCTCATTTTTTACAAGAATAAATTGAGAAGAGGGTTATAAACATTATTACCGAAACGTAAACATGTATTTCTTTAATTTGGTTACTGGATAAAATATGTGGGTAGGGCATAAGCGAAATTAGGTGACACAATTTGAAGTCGTGCTGGAAGGAAGATTATGAAGCCGAAAATAACCGAATGAAAGGCCGACTATTACCGAGTCCCGATCCGTGACGGGAATACATATACAGTCGTTTGAATTCGGGATGCTTCGGAAGGATCCGCTATCTTGATTATAAATATCCTTCCAACATTTGTGCTACGTTTTATATCAGTGATCGTGCACGACCTAATAATATTTTGTAATAAACATGAGATGTATGTTCAAAGTTTTTAAATCAAGTCGTCACCTCACGCAAATATTTACTCGCATATTTTCTTGGCATTTTGCTGTACATTTTATAACGTTCTTCATTCTATATTCCAAGAAAAATCATCAACTACTGGATACCCCAAAACGGCTGTTCAATTTTTTAATTCCTAACATATTAAAGAAGAATATATATACAGGGCACAGCAATACGTTTCTTAGAAATAATCTTTGATTGTCAATTGTTATTCGACGCAGCACATAAAAAAGCGATGTATCAGAAAGATGTAAAAGTAATAAATAATAATACAAAATTATTATAGGACATGACATTTGTTCACTTCAGGTAGGAGCAGGTAAGGTTTTTACGATAATGCTACCTTGTACTGAATATCAAACCAGTTCAAAGGTACTGTCGCCAAAAATGAAAGTAAGTGCAATCATAGAATTAAGATTTTGCTTCAATGCATCAACAGAATTGTGAACGGTCCTTAGCAGCCAACGAATAATTACACAATTATAACTTACGTCAATACAATGCGATATCATGACCTCGATAAACGTGGACACGAGTGTCACTACGAAACAGCCATGTCCACAAGATACCAATGCAATTACTAGTCAATACGTGCCAGAGATCGATACACTCGTCATATACACAGGCTCCAGCAAATATCCAAATATCCAGATAATCAACTGGATTAAGCTTACGTATGCCCACCTTCAAATATGAAAATAAGGAGAACAATCAGCAGGTGCGATTTCGTATATATTTAGTAGGTTGCATGTCTGCTACTGCAATCGATGGTAACCAAAGACAATCCTGAGAAACATGTTTTTATATATTGTCGAAATCATTAAAACAAAAATTACACCCACGTATGTCGAGGCATAGCTTGTATCTAGAAGGAATAATTGGTGATAAGGAGGTAGACAAACGTATAAATGTATAATATTGTTATAGAATAAAGAGCTCAAAAAAATAGACCAGACATGACCTACTGAAGAAGAATTTATTATTCACTACGTAGAGACATAAAAAAATTGATTATGATGAAAGTAGTCACAAATATGAAATGTGTTATGATATTAATAGGAATAATTCCTAAAATATAAATGGTCCTATGTTAAGTTGATGGAAACACTTGATGAAAAATGCATGAGGTAATGTGTTATCCTGTAGTCATTGAATTTAATACTACAGTGCGGGTCCCAATAATTTTATCGTTTGATGGTAATATTTATAATTTCCTACATTTGACATTGGAAAATAAGTGTATGATACAACCGACAATTTTAAACGACAGCTTATTGCAGTTATGTGTTAATTTTAAATATTATTTTTTGTTGAACGCGCATCGCCAATACATATATTTTCAAACCATTGATTACGTAAATATAAACATTTTTTTTTAATAACAACAAAATAACATCGAATATAACGTTATATATATTAGTTATATACTATAGCTTACTATTCAGATAGTAAATCCAAACTGTATCTTTTTTTCCATGATCATTAGTTAGATTTCATCTAGATCCCAAAATCAATTGATTAAAAAAATCGCATAATGCGATATAGATAAACGAAATATGTCTTCGATTGCTAAAAAATGGAATATCTTTGCAGGTACAAGCCCATGAAATCTTTTTCACCCAAATTGATCAAATATATGCATACACTAAAAGATAATATTCCGGTCAGGAACAATGAGTATCCTTCATTAAGACCCTTTAAATCCTGTTCAAGACACAAATTCTTTGCAAGATAATGTTGCCTGCTACACATTTGGTCAGGTTTCAGATAGTATTTTGCACGCAAAACTTTAAGCCGGCCAACACGTAACAAGATATCATTCACTGATCAACTAGCCATTATCGAGGGGACTAAAATACTACGCTGCTCCATATTCTGAAAAACCTTATCAAGGCACTCAGGAGTCTTTCATGTATCACTTAAAAAATAAAGAGTTTGTTCAAGAGAGATCATCAGAATGTGCAATCAAATTTGCGAGGCAAGTATTTGTAAACGACTAATGAATGTACCAGGTAACGTATGAACTCTTCAGATTATTACCATCTACGTTACGTACTACAACGTACACACCATTCGCTATAAAGACAATTTTAGTATAAAATTTAGGAGTGAAAATAAATGTTACTCAGTTTAATAATTTATTCGCTTTAATAATTTATTTAATCGAGTTATCTATATACTCTCTCGTGAATATCATGAAAAATACTACTGCACAAAGACAATCCATTTCATAAACATAATTGATGTTTACACGTTGTAAAAAATGGATAGAAACCTAATTCTCCTACGATCATATTGATAATAGTGTTGTTATTTATTTTTCCCCACTTAATTATTCCTCGTCTGATTCCACAAGATCATTTTCATCAGATCCTGATGAACCGGACTTTTCTGCAGGTTCCAGTTGTACATTATCACATTCCGGGTATAAGCTTTCTACGCCTGTACCGCCCAAAAGCAAATCCTTGCAATCATCTTCGGTCATTTCTGCAAGAAGCAATTAATGAGTTATTGAATAAATAACTCTCTTATTCGAATCTATATAGGGTGTATTATAAACAACATAGATTTATAATATTGTACTTAATTTAAAAAAATAATACGAGAGGCGTGTGGGTTTTTATAATATTTAATTCAAGACTAAAGATCTGTTTATAAACTGATGACAACATAACGTAACCTAGCAACCAAAAGATCAAAATAAAAGTAGAGAGAAGTTTGATTTAAAACGCGAGATTCTAAATTACGATTTTATAACATTACCTTCTCTCAAAAAAAAATATAATTATATATTAATATCTATTTGTTGAGAATGAAGTTCGCATAGTTAGAATCTAAAAATTTTTAGACAAATACTTTTAAAGTTGGTAAATAAATATGTAAATTGTGTATAATTTAGTTACAATTCAAGATATAAAAACATTTTTAACTAATTCTTACTCGGGCATTTTAACATCACAGTGTTGAGAAAAAATAGACAAATTTGTACTATTATCAGAAAGAGTTTCATTCTCAGTCGATTTTCATTCCCAGGATTTTGACATTTTCAAATTTTGATATTTATTCAGTAGATATTGAACATGTACATCGATTTAATTTTTCTCGGAAAAAGTAATCAGTATTGAAAAATAATATAAATATACCTATCATGGGAGGCTCCGTCTTATCCGCGAAATCTCCTGGAGGTGCTGCGCCTTCTGGTTCATCTTGAGCAGCAGTGACAACTATATTAAATGTATACAATACACAAACTCCTATTACCAAAAATTTGGTGAAGACTTTCATTCTGGACAATGGGTTTTGAACAAATCGAAACGATTGTTGGCAAGTTTAAACTGGCAATGCACCGTTATATGTCACTTTATGAGTATATATTAAATAGGCGGGCCGCTATGTGATAAGGAAGAAATCAATGCGATTAGGAATACGTTTTTTTTCTAGTTTTTTACAAAATTAGTCATATGGAACCCAACTACCTTGAGATTATCTGTTCGTTACAAGTAGATAAAACTTGTTTCCGATAATACGTAATATTTTGTGCAAAAAACACCAACCAGCATACACACACACACACACACACACACACACACACACATATATAAATTTATATATAAAAAATATATAAATATATAATATAAATATATAAATATATAATATAAATATATAAATATATAATATAAATATATATGTATATACAATTGTATAAAATGCAATTAAGAAAATTACACTTTTCCGTTTGTCTTTTTTAAAAATTATAATACAAATAGCGGCATGTACATCAAAAATAATATGAAACGATTTTATTCATTTATATTTACATTAAAATATACTTCGTGTTAATGATATAAATTATTACTAATTTGAAGAATTTTCATTCTGAACTTCTCAATAATACATACGTATGTATTATTACTTCGACCCGTAACCAGAGGTTGGGATCAAAGTATTGAATTTGGTCATTCGAAAAAAAAAATGACACCCACTTTTTCCATGAAATCTCCACGTTCAGATCATTCAGAGTCCAAAACTGAAAAAAAAAATTTTCCGGTATCTTGTACGTACGTACGTTACTACGCGGCATAGCGCCCAAACTAAAATAGGTATCAAAAATGTGTTTGGTGAAAAGTTGCATTTTGGGCCAACTTTTGGGATATATCCATGCAAAAATGGTGGGCGGACGGTCCAAAAACAGAAAAATTGCTATTGTTTTTTACAAAAATTGTTGCGCACGAACGAATCAAAAGAAATGCTTTCACAAATTGTTTTTGGATATGCCCTGACCCAACTTAGAACTGATTATATTTTGAAATATATCCATCGAGTGGTAGAGTGGGCAAATCGCTTTTTGCTATTTAATTTTGTTGACGAGCTGTAATTCACGGATAAATTGACAGATATAACCTCTGAGTGAATGTGTGTGACTGAGTGTGTGCATGTGTGTCCGCGTGCATGCGTGTGTAAAGTAGTGTTCAGATAATTGATTTTAATCACAGTGAATAAAAAATTGGAAATATGTATTCTAATTGTCTGAGGCATTAGAGTAATAATCGTAAAATGTAAAAATAAAATTTAGCAAGTAATTGGAACCAATTTGCTTCGAATTTTTCTATTCGTGATGGAATTTACGCCATCATCCTTTTTGACAAATTTACTTGAGTACGAATTACCTAAATATCATATTTTCACTTTTATTTATTTGAGAATTTAAACTTTAATTTAAAAATAATAACGAAACAGTAATTGCAATAAAATGTGATTTATTCCATCAATTGTTTAGTTCTACTCCGAATTAACACATATCATTATTTGAAACGTATCGTGTTACCCTATATAACAGCACCGAACCTTATAACAAGCCCAGTCAACCACAATGTAACAATTAGGTAACATTAATGTAACATTGATGTAAGAATAATAACCATGATATATTTGTAACATAATTGTCACTTGTTGTGTTTGCTGGGAGGTTAAGTAATGTTGCTATAACGTTGTCAATCTTACAGCAACATTACGCTTAATGTTGCCATGAGGTTACGTGCTATTTGGGTAATAACTTGCCATACATACGTACACGGTTTTTATTAATTTATTTGATATTCTACGTTCATCTAAATGTGGAGACTTTATTAATTTTATTATGAAGTAAAGAAATACTTAATTAACTGAATGCGGTATCTTGGTCAATAGGAACTTTGTTTAACTATACATTTTAACTTTTCTATCATTGGGTTATGTTTTGTTTTGCAAGCATACAACTAAAAGGAGGTATTATTATATAATAATATTATAGTATTTCCGGATAAAGTAGGGTTATAATGGTCATTCATTGATTATGGATTATTTAACATCGAAAATATTTTACCACCATTTTTATAATTATATTTTAACGAAGAAAGTTCTTGGGCTTATAGTTTCAGGAGCGGGGTTGAAGCTTAAGTTCGAACTTAATTTGGAAGAAAATTAGCAGCAACTTAATCAGGTAAGATTAGTTATACTACTACATATTATTTATTATATTATAGTTATATCCTTATGTCCTTATGTCCAGCGCTTTAATAAATATTTTATTATTATTATTATTATTATTATATTTCAGACGCAAAATTATTTTCTTTAGTTTTATATATATGTACAATAATGAGAAAGTAATTAGACAATTCTGTATCTTATGTCTATTGTGTAGATACATTATGCCTTATTTATATTCTCCAGAAATGTTGTTCATCATATCGGGTCCGAATCAGATTTGATTGTAAAATAAACGTAATTTTATTTTATTTCGCCACTTTAAAAACATCTTTGAAAGAAATTTCGGCAATAATAGCTGCATAAGTGAATGATCTTTATACTGATCTCAAGTTGATTTGTAACATTTGTTTGAAGGCGAACGTAATATTTATTTAAATTATAACCCATCAGCAATCTCAATTATGACAATTATGTAACAATGAAGTAACAACTATGTAACAATTATGTAACAAGTAATAATGATACAAATTTTACTTAATTGTTACCTACAAAATTTGCAAGGAACCCGTTATAACGACCACAGTTACTTATCCGAGTATACGATTACACGAAGACATTTAACGACGACAGCATAACCCTAAATGTTATTAAAAGGACGCAGAGTTTAAATAAATAAACATAATAGAGCAAATTGATGTCATCGGTTGATAATATGAATCTTGACTCTCTTGATTATATATGTCATTTCGTAAGTTTAATAAAATTATTAAATTATTGCCTAAAAAAGAAAGGTCAAATGCTTTAACGCTTTTATCTGCTGGTTTGGTCGCATATTGCGTAATGCGCCCTTGCGCGTGTTATTTGTCGCGTTATGCAATAGTTCACCTTGGTCGACAACATTTATTTATTTAAATAATGCGATAATAAGTTTAAATGCTATAATCAACTTCCTGCTCAAGCTCAAAATTATAAGCACACGGCCTTACTTCAACCCTTAAAATGTTTTTTTTTTTTTAATTTGGACACCCTGCATAAATATGCATTGCATTAAAAAAGTTCCCTGAAGGTCTTAAAAAATTGACTTGTATTTTCAAAATGTTCTCAAAATTGTTTAACACCAAAATAGTGACTAACGCGATTGTTGGGAATGGAATAACGCCACGTAAGTTAAAAAGGGTAAGTAAATAATTTTTTCTTTTCCAAGATTATCTCCAGAATAAATAGTTGCAACAAACCTCTTCTTATAAAGACTTCCATCTGTATAATGTATAGAGTAATTTAGGAAAAATCGTCTTTAGAAGAGTGGCTTAATTTTCCCTCCAAGAGGACAACGAAACGCAATCAGTAACCAGTATCGTATTCTTCAATATTACTTTCTGCTTGATTATTTATTAAACAATACAACTTCATGGAAATATAGTTTACCCAGCAGCTACGTTTGAGGAATCTGACGATTGGGCAGGAATATAATGTAATAGTCTCTTTCGTAGATTCTTGATATTGTTTCAATCAACGTTTAATGCAACATTTAAATTATCTATAAGGGATAAGATTTATATCTGCTGCAACACAATATAGATGAATTTCGTTATTCACGATCAGTTATTTATCTTCGGGATCTTTCGTCGTTGTCGCACCTTTTGGTGGAACTCCACATTCGGGATAAACCGTTACAGCACCCATATCTTCTTTTTTCAATTTGTCACATTCCTCTTTTGTCAATTCTGCAACAATAAAAACATGGTTACTCGCATCATTATATTTGGTCATGCTGTAAAACAAATTCCACCCACAATTTCTATACATAAAAAGTACACGTTAAGGATTGTAAAGGTTGTGTAAAAAGTGTAACTTTGAAAAAATATAATGACTGAAAAAAAATGCAATAGAAAAGAATTCGCTCGATAAGTTGCGCGTATGTACGTATAAATGAAATTCATATTAGTGGTTGCGATTATAAACATTTAAAGATATTTTCACCATTTATTATAATAAAAATAAGACCAGTAATAACTTTCAAAACTTAGTAAACTTGAAATAATATCGAAATTAACAACGTGACTCGCTAAATGTTTGGTCATAGTGAAGTTTCAGCAATGTTGCAGAAACCGTAAATATCCTATTTACAAATTAAATACAAAAAACGTAATTTAATTTACAAAATTAAACCAAAAATTTCTCATTTAAAAGAATAAAATTGGAAAGTTACATCATACAATTGAATCGTATATATATGTGAAAGGCTTTTGAGGCAGGACATTAAGGTCTCTGCGACGTTACTGAAACGTCTTTGTGACCAAATTCGTCGTTATTATTGGGAGACTGTTCCTCCGAAGATCTTCTGGAATCAAATCTGATCAACCTTTTCTAAAACTGACAAACATTTTATATTATGTACCTACAGATCATATGAAATATATGTATATAAATTAAACAAAAAACACCAATATTATATATACATTCAATGATAATATTTATCAAAATCATTTTGTAAGGAAATCTTTGAATATTCTAGATTTAAGGAAGACTTAAATTATCATTAAAAGTTGATACTTATAAATAATTATCGAAAACTTAAATTAAAAAAATTGTATTCAATTAAAATTTTTATATTTTTAAAATATGTTTTGTTCATAAACTAACTTCGATAATAATTTTTAAATGGGAAACTATATTCGACGTAGTTAAAACGTAAATTAAAAGTTTACAGGTGGGATGAATATAGAGTAATATATAAATGTAAAAAAAAAATTACACAAAATAAACAATAATAAACATCTCTATCAATAATTATCAATAATTTTGCTCAATTATTTTAATGTCAATTAAATGATAATGCATAATTATTGATAGATATATTTTCTACTCTTTATTAATTATTTTTTCTTTTCTTTTGGGACATTGATTACTCTATTACTCACATAAACTAATATATATGACACGGAAAAATGGTATTATTGAGCCAGCCATACTTTAGTTAGTTCTGTACCATACTTTAGTTCAATTTTTATTTCCGTTTTATAAACATTTTCGCAATATTAAGTTTAATGTTATACTATTTTCTGTTGATCACATACTATAAATCAATATATATCAGAAATGTCACAACCCTGGTAGAAATCTGTCCAGTTTTATGTTACACTGCCCAATTATCCTATACCTTTAACATGGGAAAAAAGCAAACTGCACAGAAACTAGCCAAAAACTGGACTCATTTTCTACTAGAGAAATTATCTATGTAATTAATAAAGTTTTCAACAGATTAAAGAAATGTTACTTGGAAAACTGTCTTCTCCCTGTTCTTCGCCTTCATCTTTCTTCTCATCTTCAGCCTTTACGGAACAAAAGTACAGCAAACAAATGCCTATGATCAGGAATTTAGTTGAGAATTTCATTTTGATAAAAGACGTTGAGATATCTCGTGAAGTATTCACAAACACTTGTGACGTGAATTGCCTACTGTTTCAGACCGAATGCTTTTTTAATAATTGTATTAAGGCAGGAAAGAAGTGCAAAACAAATTACAATTATCAATAGTCGTTAAATTATTATTTTCTATTTAGTATTTGCCAAATGGAATTGCCTTGAATTTATCTATTCATTTTGCGTAAATATAGATAAAGCGCAATTTGTCGCAGATGCTTTTATCATGTGATAAAATTAATAATACAACGCGCTACGTAATGTAAAGTGTTTTTTTGTTGTTGTTGTAATAATATGACTTCATTTTTCTAGTTGTACATTATTAATTAGGTAACGAAAAGTGTTTAAAAATGTTTGAGGCATGACAATTGTGCTTAACCATCATTCGATCCCACGTGTTTTGTTTGCAAAGTCATAATTTTCGTTTCGATATTTTGAGTATAACTTCTAAAACTTTAGAACTTGTTGAAACCTAAAAAAGCTTTATCGCTCTAGTAGTTTTAAAGTATTCAAAAAATTAGACAATAATGTGATCTGGAAACTTGAAGCTCGGGCTTATTAGAGACAATTAAGCAAGATAATAAAGTCCACTTCGAAAAATGCTCCATAATTGTAATAACATTGCGAATAATTCAATACTAACGAAAGTGCAAAAATCAAACAGGACGTAATAAATACAACGGCCTAATCTTATATCAACCCCGATATTGCGGGCCATAAAATTTATTACCTAACCGCGCTGCGTGGGCAATGTGATTACCGATTGTTCCGGGCGGGTTGTGCTTCATCCGCGACGTCAGTAGACCCTAATTGATGTACCCCATAAAAATGAGTAATTTCTGCATCGATGACCGCTTTCTAATTTAGACGTAATCTCATCTGAATTTACTTTATGGAATCGGTCGAGATTGAGGGCCAGTGCTCGATCGCGTGAACCATCAGCGACGGCAGCGGGTTGAACCAGCAAATGAGAGGGGCGTAACCGTAATTTTTTCACACCTCGTCGGGATCTCACGATGTATAGGCAAATACGCAAGGAGAAGCTAGTGCACCCAGGCAACACGAATGGATATAAGGACACGCGAGCGTGCACGCATGAGCGTGCAAATGCGTGCTCGAGAAGTGTTTTCCATGATAATGCAAACGGCTGTCGACCGACTTCTGGTGAATCACGCTTACGTTAAACTCCACTTTGACACTGATAGGTTTCATCAGATCAGAAATGGTTAAAATTAACCGCCGTGGTAATTGATTGCTTCAATATAGGTGGTAAGCGCTCGAGTCAATTATGTTTATATAGAAGAATGTGGTGATTTTACATTGTGAATAGGATGGAATCATAATGAATTATCTCCTTGTTCTCTAGAGGTTTGATACCTACTTTCTAGTTTTTTTTTTTTTATTTATTTATATAAATTTATAAAATGCATATCATTGTTATGTAAAAGTTTTACAGATTACGCGTCATCATTGGATATTATCCAGTTCGTTTGATATCACCCTGGTCCAAAAACTGACGTGGCCTTGGAAGGGCGGTGGCCATGACAAAGCCACGTTTAATGGATAACAGGACGATGGTTGAGTTCATTTGAAAATTTCTGGAGTTTTTAAAGTTAGTAAAGAGACTTACAAAAATCAACCGAGATTACCTCAGGAGTGATGTAATTCTCCGAGAACATTTGCAATGAACCGAGTGCAGGAACGTGGAAATACTACAATCGCCATTCGCAGTGCAGATTTGTTTAACACGTGAAGACATAAACTTGTAGTGGTTCTATTTGTCCATCATTTTTGGTCGGTTTGATTTGACTGTCCATTCAAATTTCTGACAAGGAAGAAATACATTTTACTGCAGTTGTAGAGGCCAAAGTCTAGATCAATATCCCAATAACAACATGGGATATTAAAAATGCAAACTGCTTGAAGATCCCAGTAAACGAAAAAGAATTGAGGTCCTAAAAATTGAATTGAGAACAATGGGTAAGAATTCAGAAGAATTCAGGTTAGAAAACAAGTGAAGAGTTTTGAATGCTTTCCTATTGTCTTCAATTCAATTTTCAGGACACCCAATTCTTTTTAATTCTTTTTCGTTTACTGGGATAGGCAGTAATAAGAAGATACATGATACCTAATACGCGAACTGAAACTGGTGAGAACTGAAACTAATAACATATCAGGTCGAAACTAAAAGCTTGACTAGTTTTACCAATTTTTGCAATGTTGCTGCGCTGCAAGCATATCATATCAGTCACAAAGATGATAAACCTCTTTACACCATGGTAGAGACTGATTTCCATTGGTCGTCCATAGGAAGTCCATCAGGTATGTATAATGAACGTACAATGGACGGACAATGGACATGAAATGAACGTGAAATGGTGTAAGTAAACTGCTGACGTTCAGAGATGAGGCAAAGCCATGCACGAGCCAAAGTACGTCCTCAATACTAATTAAACCAAATTATCACTTTAAACTATTTAGATCATAATTCATGTGACCCACACGACATCTTTGGAATAGACCACCTCAAAAAGCAAAATTACTGTTATAGAAACTTATGCACTACACTGTATTATCCTGATTTCATTGAATCAAGATCTTTTCAATGATACATTCAACTCACTTCGAAATCTGCAACTGTTGTGTGTTTGAAATAAACAAATTACAACTGGTTTTTATATACAAAATATTTTTATTGTTTATTATTTTCCCGTGGAATTTTTTAATACTTTGCATATATTAAGGATTCGAGGTAGTAAAATTTTGAATTGACTACAATTTCCAAGCTTTTTGCATTATAAAAAATGTTGGTTCATTAAAAACTGTGTTCTGTTGCAAAAATATTGTTGCGTCTTGTTATATTTACTTCCAATAAATATAATTATTGAAGATTCATCTTTCTTTCCATATTTTGTATAAAAAGCGTTAATTTTTATACAAAATGGAAAAAGTAAAAAGTTCGTAATGTTGGGCGTTAATGGATCAGTAAACGAATTTTAATGTTGTCAGGTCTTCGTTTCTCCATTTCACAGTCAAAGGCTTCAAAGTGAATTATGTCTTTTACTTCGTTATCTTTATCAAAGTCGCCAAAGTGCAACCTATACCTATTCCGACAAAGTTATGTTACATCAGAAGTTGTGCTTTGAAATAAAATATAAATTAATTGATATTCACATACTTACAGCGATGTTAATTTAAGGAATATGTCAAGAGTGACTGGTTTATTCGAAGTTAAGTTTTATTAAATTTACCTCAAAACAGTATTCATATAAATGAATATGGAATCAGTTTAATGAAGATCGGAAACGTTTATTCCGCTGAATTAACGGGGGATAATTGTTGAGTGGGCGAAAGTCATTTCCGAAACGAAGACTCAGGATTTATAGATGCAGACTTAGTTCATTAAAAAAACATTCGGTTTGCCTTCAATTGATACAATTTCATTTGTCAAAATGTATCAAAGCGATGGTAAAGGTCGTAAGAATTGAAGAAGCCGAGGGAGAGAGGTCTACTTGAATGATGGCCCCAAGCGGTAGGAGATAGCTGCTAATTAATGGGGGCATCCATCTGACGCCATACTGCTTCTGGGGAAATCACCTTCCCTTCCATTCCTTCCACCTGCTTGACTCAAACCACCCTTAACAAACCCTTCTGATATGCAATTACCGAATATAATACGATTTCTTATCAAACAATTCAGGCCTGGAAAACAATCATGCTAATGCAATCATCTTATATTACTTATATTATAATGACAAAAAATTCTTCGATCTTTAAAAATGTGTTTTTTCGTAAAATTGTCAATATGTTTTTATAACGTGTAATTTTGAATATTATGTGTTTCATGAAATTTAATCGTAAATTTAAATTTGATACTCTAGTGTACAGTTAATATCGTTCGATATATACATCCGACATGTAAATTATCCGACATGTAATAATAATAAGAAATATATAAATGTACATATTGATAAAATTGTTTTTTTTTTATTTGATACTCTTGCTGTTGGATATTGTGTACTGCAGGTATAATGAATGAAATGAATACTTTCAAAACGAGTTAATGTATTTTACATCATCCTCTCACTCATTCGGTATAGATAAGAGTCATGTGTAATATTTTCCTGATAACATTTTCAAAAATGGGAAATTATAAAATGTTACGAGAAAGGCAACATTTTGCATGTAACATTTGTGTAATAAATATGTACCAACTATGTAACATTTAGGTAACGAGCAAGAATTGTGTAACGATTCATATGCATCTAGTCGAACGCAATCGATTAAATCGATACTTCTGTTCAAAGCAATACTTTATTAGAGAGTAATCGCGAAGTTGTTCAACTTAACGTTATCGTCCTCTACTATGTACAGCGTTTTCGCGAGACCATGGAAAACCTCACCATAGCCTACGGATGTACGAGGAGTGCGCCAAGACTTCGAGTTTATATTAGCTTAATTGGTTTTAAGGGTGTAACTTCGGTGAAAACTTTTTCCGTGGGTTCATTATACTACCTTGCAATTATGGTGCTTCCGATAGAACTGCCGCGGGTATTCATTCCGACGTTCACAACGGTTTTTCGTTGAAATTAAACTATGAATTTCAACAATTTTCTCAACACGACTTTAACATATTTTATGCTAGACCAAAATGTTCCATGGTAATTTTGATATTGCCAGAGTTTTTAATAAATTTATCACATTCAAAGCTTTTATCATCGCACGTGATTTAAGCATGTAAATGAAAAATCGCGATTAACACGAAATAACACAAACAACGTACCCAAAAACCACACAATAATATATACCTTTTTTCTAAATTTATTTTATATATAACATATAATAAATTAATATATATACGAGATATAATATTTTTGATGAATCATTCTGAATTGGCCGAAAAAGTTCACCTAAAATACTTACAGATATGACAGTTGCCCCCCGGCCATAGATAAGAATTTAATATGATTCGACGTCAAGAGTTAATAACACCTATTTTTTACTGAACAAATTGCTGACAATTAAAAAAAAAAGGAACAGTTATATAGAGGATAGGTGTGCCGCTGGTGGTTGGAAATTTCTGTGTACGGTGCGACACGTCAAGATTACTGAATTCCATAATTCTATTCGGTAACCGGCAGGCACGGTTGACAAGATCCGCAGCTTCTGCCAGTCAACAAACCGAGCAGTTGCGGCAAGATAATTTGATATATACGCTGAGCAAGATAAGCTGTCAATCCGACGACAGTTCATCTGCTGTGCAATTTCGCCCGTATGTCTCTTGTAATAACGATAAACCATAATCTGCCAGGTGCAAATTTTACGCAATATGGCGTTTTTATTTTGTGTCAGAAAAAACAACTATTTTTAATTGTTTGAAAAATATCAATTTTCAACGTTATTATGAAAATTATGAATCGTAATGTTATAAATAATGAAATACATAACTGTGACTTATTTACATTTCCGAAAACATGATAATGAGCAATTGATGAATTTCGCTAAATAATATTTTCGAAATGCCTGAAAAGAAACCCTAGTAGAAATCAGTTTGTAAATATCCGGGCGTAAGCTTGGCCCTGACTTGCGCCTGGATATCTATCAAGGCGCGAGTCAGGACCCAGATCGCGCCCGGATATTTGGGACCAGATTTCTACTAGGGAAATATCATAAAGTATATTTACTTACGGTTTTAAACGTAAATTTCGGTATCATTTTAAAAATGACATTTCATCAAATGATACTCACTATAACCCTAGTAGAAAATGAGTCCAGTTTTTGGCTAGTTTCTATCCAGTTTGCTTTTTTCCCATGTTAAAGGTATAGGGTTACTGGGCAGTGTAACAGAAGGAAACAATATAGGTCAGATTTTTTAAATTCAAGATGGTGGATTTAATGCGGTGGTGAAAATTATGAAAAATGTTCAAAACTCGATGAAATTATCAACACACAGATTAATGGAGACGCCTAATTGAAATCTGCCAATCAAATTTTTTAAATTGAAAATGTCTGATCCAATTTGGCGGATTAAGTAATCTTGGATGAAAGCACACATTATTATGTGCATGGAGTCGCTGAATCCAAATGTGCCATCAAATCAATACTTTAGAATTCCAACTCTTGAATAAATTGAACTTTTCAAATATAGGTGAATATTTTTTTTTTTTATTCCATATTGTACTCGATATTTCGATATTTAATTTTCTATCGATAGTTAACTTTCCAAATGAGATATTTCACTTATGAGGTCAGATTATAATAATTAAACTTACAAACCAATAAAAAATGCAAATAATTGGTAATGAATTAATGGAAATATCGGTAGGTTAAACCCATTTGAACATACACTGCACATGAAAAAACACGAGCAATTGCTCGTAGAAATGGACATTGCCATGCCACTTCCACGCTAGCAGCTAGACAGCGCCATGCTAGAATCGTCACGTTTTGCCCCAGTACGCATGCGCACACGAAGAATAACGATGTGCGCATGCGTACTGGGGCAAAACGTGACGATTCTAGCATGGCGCTGTCTAGCTGCTAGCGTGGAAGTGGCATGGCAATTTCATTTTCTACC
>JAPYZR010003965.1:0-16210 GCA_030522945.1 Trichopria nigra
TTATTGTCAGATTCGTAATCAGCGACCCAAAATACGTCGGAAACCATATTAAAAATATTTTTTTTAGGTGAAGCAGTCTTTCCGAAGATTTACCAAAAACAATAAATGAATTAATTTATTTTTTGAGTTTAAAACATGTATAAAACAATAAAAAAAAAAAAAATTGAAAAATGACAAAATTCCAAAAATTTGTAAAAAGAAGAAATGAAAAGAAGAAACGAAAGAATGTTAATAAATGATAAAAATTATAAAAATGTAATGTAAAAATAATAGAAATGTATAAAAACAAATTTTTTTTAAAAATACTTGCTTTTTTTTTAAATGTATTATGAAAAAAACTATTATACTAATTCTAGTAGTGGTAAGAAATAACAAAATTGATAAAAACAAAAGAAGAAAATAATGAAATTGCAAGAAGAAATGAAAAATTGCAAAAAATGAAAAACTGCGTAAAAATGATAAAGTAACAACTTTATTTTCTAACCATATGTTATAAATAAGACATGGAAATGAATACACTTTAAATAAATTGTAATGAATATAAATCTATTTTTTTTTAATCCTACCCTTTTTGAACAGTGGATTCATACTCATAGGGGAATGACGAAAGGTTAATCTAAGAAAGTGCGATATTCCCATAAAAAAAAAATCAATTTTCTCGAACAAACTTGAATAGTATAATAGAAAAATCATTTCGAATTCTTCCGCGTTAATTTACTTAATGAACGCAATTAATTGCTATAGTAAATGAACTTAATTGATATAGTTAATCATTTTTAGGTCTTTTTTTTTTTTTAAACGATGTAGGGCCAATAACATTTAGCAGTGGATGTATTTCATTGTATATGTGTATATATATAGACCACACACATATATATAAATGAATATATGTATGTATGTGTCTGTGTGCGTATATAGTGTAGAAAGTTTACCTGTATCTGATCGCTTAGGGTTCGAGCAAGCGCACAGGCGTTGCAGTATATATCCGCCCACTGTCTAAATACATTACTCTTATCGAAAGTACAAAAGAGATAATCTTCATTGATGAAGTGGTTAGAGGGTTAACGAATGAAATTGTAAGTGTGGTTTGCGTTCTCTTGCTGATAAGAACTCGGTAATTAAATGACTGAATTTTATTCAATTCTTGGAAATTTACTTTTTACGCGATAAGCAATTTTGATGCTTTTTTTCATCCAATTGTACTTTAATTATATTCGAGGTGCTTTACGTTGTGGTAGTTGTTTATTATTTCAAGTAATGATTAATATGATAAAAGAGAATAAAAATGATAATATAAATGAAATTAAAACAAATCACAGATAAAAATAAAAAAAACAAAAAAAAATATAATAATAAAATAATACTAGAGAAAAATATACGTATGTGATGTATGAAAAATTTCGAGAAATTAACGTAAATTGATGTTTATTCTTTATTTCAACAAAAAAAAAAAAGGCACGCGAAAAAAAAATCTGATCAAAATAGATCTAACTCTAGATCTATTTTGATCAAGCTCATGGCCATATCCAATGAGATCTGCCAGTATCTTATCTTAGATCTGAACATATCTATTTGTATCCAACCAAAAAACTACAAAATTTCGTATTGAAAGTTTTCATTCAGCGTTGAGGGGCGGGGTGATGGGTCACCTTTATTTCAATCCTCAATAGTCACTCTAATAGAATTAACTACATTAACTCTAATGGGAGTAACAATATTAATCATAGGATAAGAGGTGTAATTCAATAGATTGATTTTCAAAAGCAAATACATAATTTACAATAAAAAGGAACGTAATTACTCGACCGTAACTAAGTCAATTATGTCTCATTCATTCGTAAAAATCTGTGAAAAGTGTTAATAAGTTCTCGTGTTATGTCTTACAACTGTAAACTGTAATAAATTACGCCATAAAGCACAGTGCTGTTGGTATGCTTAGAGTATATATATTAGAAAGTTTTTACGACGCATACAAAAAAGCGGTTTTTATATCATATATATATATATGTATAATTAATATATATATCCCAGTAGAAAATGATACCAGTTTCTGTCCAATTTTTCTGGCGTCTATATGTTAAAAGTAATGGAGTTCAGAAAAAATGGTCATAAACTGGTCTTATTTTCTACTTAGGGTATATATAGACATCATTTTCTACTATGGATATATATATATATATATATATGTATAATATATGCCCATTACTGTTACTGTTACTCTTTGAAGTACGACATTTCAATTTTCTAAAATTTGTTGCAGATCGAGTGAAAATTCCGATTAATTCTGAGAAGACTGAAAAATTCATTTTTTTTTTTTTTGGAGTGAAGATTAAACCACTCTATTGTAAAAGTTTCACTCGTCACTCTCTCAAGACTGACAAATCTTGGATTAATAGTGGAAAGACAAAAAAATCAAATTTTCTTGGAATGAAAATTAAGCCCACTCTATAATAAAAGTGAGCAATTCACTCTTTTAAGTGTGATAATTCCTTGATTCATTCTAGGAAGAGTGAGAAGTTCATTCTTCTTGGAGTGAAAATTGAGCCAATTTGTAGTAAAAACGAACGTTTCACTCTTTCAAGATTGACAAATCGTCTATTCGTTCTGTAAGAAGACTGAAAAATCTGCTACTGCTGCAGTGAAAATTGAGACACTATACAGTATAATAGTAAACATTTCCTCTCTACATGTTCTCAAGTGAAATTTCATTCCAGAAGTAGTGAAAATCGAGCTACTCTTCAAGAGAGTGAATTTTTGTTCTGTAAAAGTTTAAAAGAATTTTATTTCTTTAACAGTTGGAGTGAAATTTAATTCTACTTTGGAGCGAGCCGAAGACTACACTCCAGATAGATTGAAATGTCAGTCTTAACGAATGAAGATTCATTTAAAAGAGTTCAATTTTCATTCATTTTAGAGCCAAATTTTAATCCAATACATTTAGGTCTACTTTTTCAAGTGTGACCATATACCCTAATTAATTCTAGAAAAACTGAAAAATCGACTTTCCTTGGAATGAGAATGTAATCACTATACAGTAAGAGTGTAATTAAATAAATCTATTTATAATGAACCGTTATTTTTGTAAATTTTTCGATGTTTTTTATGCATGACTATTACAGTTCGATAGATAATACAGGGATCTCTCCCTGCATTATCATTTTTACACATGTGTATAAACAAGTTTATACACATGTGTACCCACCATTTAGGATCCTATATGTGATCTGTATATGTGGAATATGTTAGAGAACCTTCGAAAAAATTATCGGGAGATGAAAGAACATCCGGAGATACCAGGGTACGATCCTGGGACCTTTCGATTGCCGGTCGAATGCTCGAATGATAATGCAGGGAGGTATTATCTATCGAACTGTAATAGTCATGCATAAAAAACATCGAAAAGTAAAAGTGTAAGTTTGACTTTTACGAGTGACATTTTATTCTTTCAAGAGTGACAAATCTCTTATTAATTCTATAAAGACTAAAATTTCCACTTTCCTTGGAGTGAAATATAAGATACTGATCTACATAGTAAAAATGAATATAACTCTTATTTTTAGGTGATAATTCTTTAAATCATTCTGGAAATATTGAAAAATTCACTCTAATTGTCGAAAAAATTGAACTACTCTCTTAAGCCTTTTGAAGGAGAGAATGTCGCTCTAAAAAATCGTCACTCAAAAAAAAAACAGTGAACTCGGAACGTCCACTCTTACCAAAGACTGTCGCAATTTTCCCGCCAAGAAATTGTCCAGTGAAAACAAAGCCCAAAGCGGAACAAAAAAAAAATGTACATATATCGTATCAATTGATCTCAAAGAACATTTTCCTAATTGTTGCCGGGATCCAAAAGTTTCATTCGATCCGGTCGTTCACTCCCGATCGAACTCTTGGCACAGATACTTTAGTCTGTCCAAAATAAAAAGGTGACTGGATTAGACGACCGCTTTCACTTTCACAAAGTCAAATGCGTTTTATTTCCGGGCTCACATTTTCTAATGCCCTATTAATTCGCATATAATCCGTCAGCGACGATTTCTCGGATTACTTTGAAACAACGAACGAGCCTGTCCGCGAGGACAACAATGACGCTTGATAGCTGAGATTGATAGGCCGTGACCAACCGGAAGTTGAAATTGCGCATTGCGAAACACGCGGCCTTGACCTAAAATTCCCTCTCGCTACTCCTCAATTAGAGTATTGGCATTTTTCCGTGCAGCTGAAAGAGGTAATTCGAATTAAAAAAAAGAGAAACAAATATAAATAGCTCCTTTTGTACTGCTGGTCGATTAATTTCTTTCGGACATCTTGGTAATGGCGGTTTTACAAGACCAATACTGACTTTTGAGACTAAATCAAGACCAATACCAAGACTCGTTTCGAGATTGAAAAGGAAAGGTAGTCAAGACTTAACCAACATGTCAAGCAAGACTTAAGGTGACTTGGTCTTCGTCATTTTGGTCATCTTGGCCTTGGTCTTGCTGAAAATGCCGAAGAAAGATGGCAGTGTAGAAACGTTAGAAAACGTCAGAAACGTTATAGAAAATAGATGAAGTGCGAGTCCCATCCGGCTTTTAATTTCGAAGTCTAATTTCACTGAGCGCGACCAATAAGTCGAGCGGAAATGTGGTCTTTAATGTAACGAAGAAAAATATACGTGTTTAGATAATCATTTAATCGAAGACACTGGAAGTCTCGATATTCTTTTCACTCATGATCGACTTTGCTCCACTTACCTGAATCCGTTGCTGACCGTCTTCGTGTCCTTTTCACTTTCCACCCTCGGCGAGCTGGATGTTGATTTCTTCGAGTCTGAAAATCGAGTCCATTTCAATATCGTGGAAATAAAATCAATCGAAAGTACACTGTATAATTAAAGCAGGTTTTACGGAATCGCTCGATGTTTCGACCTATAAAAATAATAATTATGCCGATACGTGACGTTACCGCGGTTTTTCCCCCTTCTTCCGAAGGAAAACATAATGAACAATTGTCAAGCTTTTTATTGCAATTAAAACGCCAGTGTTAATACTGATCTTTTTTTACGTTAAAAATAAAACATTTCAGTTGATTTTTTAACCATTTTTTAATTCTGTCATTTTTGTTGTCAGTTTTGTTGTCATTTTGCCTGTTCGTCTTATTGTCATGTGCTTTTTCCAGTCTTATTGTCATTTTTACTGTCAGTCATGTATTGTCATGTTTGCTGTTAGTCTTAATGTCATTTTTGTTGTTAGTTTTGTTGTCATTTTTTGTAATAGATTTTATTGTCACTTTTTCTTTGTTTTCGTAATGCTATCATTTTCATTGTCATTATCATATTTACTTTCTGGTTTTGTTGATAGTTTTATTGTCATCTTGGCTGTCAGTTTTGCTGTCAATTTTTGTAGTCGATTTTGTTGCCATTTTTTGTAGTCCCTTTTGTTCCCATTTTTATTCGTTTTCGTAATGCTATCGTTTTGGTTGCTTATTTCGCCGTGGATGTGCTATTATATTTGTTCTCATTAATATTTTGCTGACAGTTTTGTTGTCACTATTGCAGTTATAGTTTAATTGTCATTTTTTTCTGTTACTCTTATTGTCATTTTTTGTTTTTGTTGTGTTTGTTTTGTCGATTATGTCGCCGTTTCTCTTTGTTTTCGTAATTCTATAGTTTTTGTTGTCATTATCACATTTATTTTCAAGTTTTGATGTAATTTTCTTGTAGTCGTTCTTGTTGGCATTTTTATTAACGATTTCCCTGTGGTTGACGACTTTCTCAATGTTTCAAAGTTAACAAAATGCAGGAAAAATTGAATTCAATAAACAAAACGGATATGAAACAATGCAACTAAAACGACGAATTGTAAAACTGAAAAAATTGTAAAAACTACAAAAACTTGTCTAAAAGAAAAGGTTCCGATAAAAATTTCTAGAATAATTAACAAAATAGAAAAAATGGAGAACTTTTCACGATATTTCACGAATCTTGATGATATTTCTATACAAAAGAAAAATGAAAACAAAAAATGACAACAAAAAATGACAATAAAAAACGATAAAAAATGACAATAAAAAATGACAAAAAATGACAGCAATAAATGAGCACAAAAATGTGACATCATTACGAAAAGAAAGGAAAAAAGCATTGCTTTATATATAGGGTAATATAGTAAAAACGGCACGAAGAAAGGAAAAATATTTTCGAAAGAAACAATAAGAAAAAAATACATTTTTAGAATTTCTAACTAATCAAAATATAACCTTCACCTGAAACTTTGAAAAATAACTGTTAAATCATAGGAACAAAAAGTAGAATGTATTACCAGACGAGGATTCTGGTGTTTTCGGACTTCTCCTAACTCGCTCATTGCTGTTATTTCGCGACAATGATGGTGTTGACGTTGACGAGGAGTAACAATGGATTTCACTGCTGACATTTGACGATTCACTGGCATTGCTGGATCTGCTGAACCGCCGATCGGCCTTTCTCGATTGGCTTGAACAGAAAACGATAACCCATTACACATTAAGAGAAATAGAAACAATAAATCCAATAAATTCAATTTGTTTGTATTGGAATAAATCAGTAGAGAAAGAGAGAGAGAGAGAGAGAGAGAGAGAGAGAGCATAACTATTGGATCAACGACTGGAACATAAGAAAAGTGATTGAAACGTCAAAATTTGGATTAACAAGGATTTGGAAATATATCTTCTTAAAGGAATTAATCCATTTTTATATATTTTAATCCTTTTTAATTCAAGACTATAGAACTTTCAATCCTTTTTTTAGCTGGGATTATACAGACATTTTTAATATGACATTATAAAATATATTCTGTTTATTTATTTAATATTTAAATAAATCAACATAAAATTCAAATCTTTAAAATTTAGTCTAAACTTCTTCGTGTGAAAATCGAGCCACCTTAAAAAAAAAAATGAAATCATCAATCTTTTATGAGTAAAATTTCACTCTTTTTGGAGCGAACCGAAAAAATGTAATTGCACAGATAGTGAAATATTGCTCTTGAAAGAGTGAAAAATACACTACCGCGAAATTTTTACTCAAAAAATCTTGAAAATTATGTATTTATATATTTATATTATAAAAATTATAAAAATTATAAAAATCTTCAAAAATTATCATAAAATTTTCAGTCTTTGTAGAGTAAAATTTTACCCTAAAGTATTTAGAGAGTTTATGAAAATTTTTCATTTTCTCAATATAGTCATTTCAAAAGTATAGAAATTTTCTATCGCCAAGAAACTTCTAACATTGGAGTGAAAATTCACTCCAAGTATCTAAGCAATGTTTTCTATTACAAGTCGAAAAGTTGATTTTTCAAAAATTTTTTTTTCTTTTCTTTTTATATGAAAAAAAAATTATTTTTCATTTACATTTTGAAAAATCAGAGAAAAATATTTATTAACTTTATTGAAAGTTAAAAAAGTGACACGTGTAAATTCGAAGCGCTACAATCAAATTAAAAAAAGAGTTATTACTATTAATTTCTCGTAATTTCTAACGCGATTCAAATTGCCCGGAGATATTATCTTAATCATTTTTTAATTCTGATCTATTTGTACGTATCAGACGTGCAATTACGTGTTCTACTTGTGTCAAATGCGCAATTGTTTCATTAAAAATCCGTACAATTACTATGACATATTAAGTCCATTAACGATGCGAAGATTGTTTACTCTTGAAATTTCTTGGAGTGAAAATTGCCTCGTTTCTTCACGGATCAGTGAAATTTTCAATTTTTGAAACTTAAAATTCTACTCTTTTAAGAGCGAAATGTATGAATTCGTTTTTTTTCAAGTTTCTTGTACTCAGAAGAATTTGGAAAAAGATGTGTGAACAAAGAGCTCTTGTAATGAAATAAACTGGAGAAGAAAACAATGAAAAACGATGAAAAGAACGGAATGTATAAAAAGAATGAAACGAATGCAACGACTGAAGGGAGCAAAAGAAGAAAGGTGAAAAGGTAATCAACTAATGACAGAAATAAGGAGGTAAGAAAAAAGGATATAATGTGAAAGAAAGTAATAACCTAGAAAGAAATAATGTGAAAAGAAGAAATAAAGGAAAAATAAAAAATTACGCTAAGAATGATGAGAAAATGAGAAAAATGAAACACATACAGATTGAAAGAAACAAATGAAGTAATGTAACAAGTTGAACAAAAAGCGACAGAAATAAGGAAGCAAGGGAACGAAGAAGGAGTTAAAAAACAGTAATAATGAAAAAAGAAGAAATAATCCAAAAAGAAATAACGAAAAAAGATGAAATAATCCAAAAACAACGAAATAAAAAGTAAATAAAAAGTAAAAATAAAAGTTAAGCATAGCTAAGAAGAAAGCTAATGAAGTAATGGCGAAAAAATGAACAAATGGCAAGAAGGGAGTGCGATAAAAAAGATAAAAGACCAACAGGACCGGAAGAAAGGATAACATTGAATAATCGAACCAAAAAGACGTGAAATACCAATAAAAAGAATAAATGAAAGTGGAGTTCTAGAAATTTGAACAATTTGTGTCAAGAATGAAGAAATGGTCGAAGAACGATTAGTAACTAATAAAAAATAAACAAATTAACAGAATATAGTGAAGTAAAGCGATAATAAAGGGAAAAAGGACAAACTGAAGGAGAATAATGAAAATAGTATGAATAGAATTCTGGAAATTTAAAGAAAACATGTAAAAGATGAACCGTAACGAATGAAAATATGACATAAGAAAAGAAAGGAAGAAATAATCGAAAAGGAAGATATGATCGAAAAAGAAGAAATAAAATAAACGACGTTAAGAATGCAAAGAGAATGAGAAAATGAGAAGAATGAAACAAACGAAGAAATGTGAAAGGTGAAATAAAGATCGACTATATAATAATGATTAAAGGAAGAAATAATTATTTTTCTTTACTTCCAAAATATTAATAGAAAGTAAATATAAACCAATAAACCATAGAAGTGAAATATTGAAGTAATATATATATAGTACAAAAGTCGTAATAATCAAATTAATTCTTCATTTTAAAATCATAAAGAAACAAAAAATGAAGTAAACAAAAGACATTCAATGCAAGAAATATTGATTTAAGGTTCTACACGTGCCGTATTTTCCGCACTATTGGGGCTATTTGGAAACCTTATTATATTGTAATTCTTCTGTTCATTACCTTTAAACATGCAAAATTGAACTCGTATACATTGTAACTTCAGTCGTAATATTGCAACCTGACGTTTTCAGGCGAAATAGGTAAGCGCGGTATGGGATTAAAGCGCAGACCCAACCATTAATTAGAACGAAACTAAGGGACTATTGCGATACTAAACTAAGTTCTAATTACTGGGAATTCTATATCTTTAAACAGTATACATGTTGCAATTGCGAGAGAAACGGTGGCCTGAGGTTTAACCATCTGATAGGGTAGTCGTCCGTGTCATCGGAGGATCTGAGAGAGAGAGAGAGAGAGAGAGAGAGAGAGAGAGAGAGAAGAGAGAGAAAGAAAAAAAAGGAGATAATAAAAGATAGAAAGAGAGGAAAGTAAAAGTTTGCAATTATGAAAATCTCATTAATTCCTTTTCTGTGTATATTCATTGTTATCTTGTGTTCTCTTCGCATTTCAACATTTTCTTCATTTGTGTTTTTGATTGATAATTTTTGTCATTTCTTCATCATATATTCTACGTGATAATGTTTCTGACAGTTATTCTGACAATTTTTTACGTGCTTGTTAATATAATCACGTATCGATAAATACACGACGAGCAAAAATCATACGTAAACTTGTTGCCATCATTGAAATATCGAACGTTTCTCGCATCAATTCCACATTAATATACCTGAATGACGAATCACCTTGTGCTAATCTAAGATGGTAACTTCCGGGTGAATTGCACCTAACCATCAAGTTTCCGAGTAAACAATCATATGTTTCTTCGGGCTTAAATAACAACTTCCTCGGTACGACTTTCATTTTTTGACGGTTTTCAACGGGAATCTTGATTTTACACCTTGACTATGCGTAAACTTCGAGTAGAAAGTGCTCGTGTGTACACGCACACACACACACACACATACACGCAAATATATATGTACTAGACGTCATGGACCGTGAGTTCGAATTTCGCTGGATTCGAGAGATTTTGCGGGAATAATGTAAAAAAATTACCATATGCTTATGTATGAAAACAACATCGCATATATTCAGAAAATGCGTTTGTGATAATTCAGAGTACTTTCTAATGAAACCCCCTAGTCGTTTTTTAATGCATATTCATACGTGGCTATATATAATCCATATATATATATATATATATATACAGGGTGTTTCACTGATATCAAAAAATGACCTCTACAAAAGTTGAAGGGGATAGAGGAGTCCATCCAATGGTACCAACAATATTGACCTTAAACTCGATTTTCAAGGTTATTTCAAGGTCAGAGTGATTTTTTTAAATTGGTACCCCTATTTTTTATCCCGGATTTTGAAAGAGCGGAAAATTTTACGTTCAAAACGATATTTATACGATATTTTCAACAAAGTCGTGGCAAGGACGAATGAAGGTAAAATTTGCGGAAATTGTTAAATTATGGATGTTAGCGCGGCACAGAGGTGGGAAACAGCAAAATGTTTTGGAAGAAAGATGTCAGGAATGGAGAGATCCACATTCTGGTTCCAGCCACCTTGATATTGGACTAGATTTTTAAGGTTATTCAACAATTTTAACAATTTCACCTTCATTGGACCTTGCCATGACCTTGTTGAAAATATCGTATAAATATCGTTTTGAACGTAAAATTTTCCGCTCTTTTGAAATCCGGGATAAAAAATAGGTGTTCGCATTTTAAAAAATCACTCTGACTTTGAAATGACCTTGAAAATCGATCGAGTTTAAGGTCAAGATTGTTGGTACCATTGGATGGCCCCCTCTAACCCCTTCAACTTATGTAGAGGTCATTTTTTGATATCATTCATTTTTACAGAGGTATCTGCGTGGTCGGATTAAAATGAAACACCCTGTATACACATTTTTTTTTCGATACTTTTAGGTTAGGTTATGGCAATGATTTAATTTTATTATTTGAAATAAGTGAATTTAAAAATGAGAGTTAAAAAGTTGAATTTATGAAAAGTTAAAAGGGTTCAGAACAAAATTGAAGTTATAGGTAAAAGTTTTAATATAACAAAACTTAGAAGATAAAAAAATAAAAATTTAAAGTTAATAACCGTGTACAGTTAAAAGTTAAAAATTAAGAGGAAAAGTAATTAAGTTAATAAGTTAAAAGTTAAGGGCTTAAGACATAGCAGTTAAGTTTATCAAAAGTTAAAAGGTTCCAGAATAAAATTGAATCATAAGATAAAAGTTTAAAAAATAATAAACGTCAAAATATATTCAATAAAATTTCAAAGGTAATAAATAAAATTAGAAGTTACTAACTAAAAGGCATTGTGGTTAAAATTTAAAATGTTAAGAGAAAAAGTAATTAAGTTAATTAGTTGAAAGTTAACGACGTAAAAAATTACAGTTGAATTTATTAGAAGTTAAGATATTAAAACAAAATTGAAGCTATAAAGGTAAATGTTTAAATAATAAAAGTTAAAAGATAAAAGATAAAATTTCAAAGGCAATAAAAAAAGTTAAAAGTTAATGCCTTAGATAGTGTGGTTACAATTTAAACAGTTAAGTGGAAAAGTAACTAAGTTAATAAGATGAAATTTAACGACGTTAAAAATGACAGTTGAATTTATTAAAGTTAAGACATTAAAAGATTATTGAAGCTATAAAGGTAAAAGTTCAAATAATAAAAATTAAAAGATAAAAGATAACAGTTAAATGTTAATGACTCAAAAATCGTGTAGTTGCAAGTTAAAAAGTTAAGAAAAAATGTAACTAAGACAAGTTTAAAGTTAACATCTTAAACAGTATTATTAAGTGGAGTTAAAGTTATAATTGTCTTTTTAATGACAATTTTAACTTTTTAACGGAGCACTGCCCAAACCTTGCTACAGATTTAGGGTTTATTCGATCGGATTTTGGATTCAAAACGGAAATGAAAATCAATGACTTGTATATAAGTTAAAAATTGTCGATAGATATAACACCACATCAATCATGAATTTACCTGCTGTCGGAGACGCTGTCCGATAATTTCGTAAGCGGAGGTGTCTTGACGATGTCGTTTTCTTCTTCCCGTATACAAATTTGTTCGTAAGCGTGTTCGTTACTGCTGTCCTTTCCGCTGAATGACTTGTGCGAAATTGGTCTTCCGGTTCCGTTGGATTCGCAGACTTCGCTGTTAATGTGCACGTCCACTTTGACTGAAAATGAAACGGTGAATGACTCGAATAAAAAAAAAAAAAAAATTAAAATATACTGTTTCCATATTTGATAGATAATTCTCGAGTTACAATTATTCCGTTTTTTTTTTCTTTCTTTCTTCAATGTATTCGTCAATAATAGTTATTAACGATTACTAGATCCCTAGTAGAAATCAGTTTGTTGAATATCCGGGCGCAAGCTTGGCCCTAACTCGAGCCCGGATATCTATCAAGGAGCGAGTCTGGGTCCAGCTTACGCGCGGATATTTAGAAACAGATTTCTACTAGGGGAGGGTCTACCATTTTTAATTAATAAAATTTATCCTGAAAGAAATCGATGAAACTGTTGAAAATAAGAAAATAAGAAAAGAAATATTACAAAATATTTAAAAAAAAAAAGAAAAGACTCGCAATTTCTCTAAGACATTGAAGTTCCGTTTTTTTTGGCGAGAACGGACTTTTGTTGAAATTATACATGTAAGGAGACCCCAGGCAATTCTTTTTGGGAACTCGGTATAGAGTAATTAGTATTTTTGTTATAAGAATGGAAGGCTAGCAATTACATTATAACTACAGGGGGGAGAGAGAGAGAGAGAGAGAGGACGTGCTACTTACCAGTTAGAGCCTCATCCTCCCTCTCAATGCCGACGCTACGCTCGGTGTTGATGCAGGATTTCTCATTGTCGCCAAATAGATGAGTGATTCTCGTGTAAACCAGATCGTGTGGACTGTGAAGGTAAAAAGAGCCCAACTCCTTAGATCGATTGGATTCGCTGATGAACGGTGAGCTCATTGGATTTATGTAAATCCCATCTCTGGGCCTCGAACCCGGAGGATGAAGGAAGAATGGCTCTTGCAGCATGTCGCAACAATTGGATGAACACTGCAATTTTACGGGACAATTGTTGCATTAAACGAATGTAACTTTTGTTTTGCTTATTTATGACATTTTTATTCGTTTATTTATGAAATTAGTACATTATTTTCGATTAATATATATGTATATAGCCGGTGGTGCTATTGATTCGCGAGGTCGTTCTCGGTCGTTCGTATATTACATTCGTCCGTTTGTCCATGGAACGACAACGAAAATAGAAGGAAATAGACGAAAATAGCCAAAAATAGACGAAAATAAACGAAAGTGGACGGAAGTTAAAAAAAGGGATTTCAATACAACTCTTCCGGTTTAATGGCAATTGATGATTGGCTTTGACAAGAAAAGAGATGGAAAATTGACAAATGGCAAAAAATCAACAATAAATTAAAATAAAGTACAAAAGTGTCAAATTGATAAAAAGGTAACAAATGGTAAACAGGTAAAAAGTGAAAGAAAATGACATTAATTCACAAAAAAAATTTACAAAAACAATAAGCCATACAAATTACAACAATTTCGAAAAGAAACGACTGAAAAATTGACCAATGACTAAAAAAAGTAAGAGAAAGAGACAACAATGACAAGCCACAAGTGCGGTACTGGTTCTTAAAATATGTCGCAACGATTTCCTAAACATTGCTATATTTTGTGTAGGTTAATCGTTACGACAGGCCATAACACAACACAATAATACATAATGACACTGAGCCACGAAAATTATAATCCTCGAAAAAGAAAACTTTTAGAAAACGAACGAAAATGGTGAATAAAAAACGACCAGTATCGAATTTAGTAAAAGATGATAAAAATTAAAGGAAGCGGATTAAACAGTGACATATAAGCGATAATCGACAAGAATTGATGAAAGTGAAAAGAGTGAAAATAGTGAAAAAGTGAAAATAGTGAAAAGGTGAAAAAAGTGAAAATTGATAAATGTGATAAAAGTAAATATAATTGGAAACGCCAAGAACTGATAAAACTGAGGAAGCAGATTAAACATTGACGAAAGGAAACAAGTGACGAAATTTACAATAGTGATAAAAGTGACAAATAGTTAAGAAAGTATCGAAAGTGACCGTAATGATATTGATAAATGATGAAAAACCACGAAAAGTGATAAAAGTGACGAGTGATGAAAATGAAATAGAAATGAAAATGAAATGGATGAAAGTAAAAAAGTGATAAAAGTATAAATAATTAAAAATGACAAAGAAAATGGATGAAAGTAAAAAAGTGACAAAAGTGATAATAGACAACGATTAACTCGACAAGAACTGATAAAAGTGATAAAAATGATGGAAGTGACCAAAGTGATAAAAGCAAATATAATTGAAAACGCCAAGATCTGATGAAAGTGCCAATGACGACAAAAGTGATAAAAGGCAGCAATTAAAATCGACAATAAAGTGAAAAAGGTGAAATTGGTGTACTTTTGAATTGTCTAAAATATATAATCTTTTGCAAAGTAAATATAATTAAAAACGCAAAGAACTGATAAAAGTCACAATGCAGTAACACAAAACATTAAAAGTATTCCATTTTGTAACGAATGTCAAAAAACAATAAAGCACTAAATAAATACCGTCGATTTAATTTGTATATAAATACTGAAGTAGGTTTGAAATCACATTGAAGTATAACGCAACGACAATTGCTGCAAATACAGGAAGTACCGCGTTAGGAAATTATAAGTAATAATTTCTTCATTATATTTATAACATATATATTGTAGCCAATCTCGAAATAAAGTTTTTTAAGAGCATCAACATATCGTATAACGATCTCGCATATAAAAGAAGTGCATCTTGGCGATTTCTCGGAATGAAACTTCACTCAATTGCCGGCGTGATTAAACAGAAAGCTTAATAATTATCCTCCGAAGTAGTCGAGGAGAGAAGAAGTGCAGCTGCGATTCAAGTGATATATCTGCAAACTGCCTTTTGATTTCTCAATGGATTCAGAAGGTCGATTTAAATTTTCCATTGTTTTTTTTTTCGATATCGTACAATTTCTTTTTTTTTTTAAATAAAATAATTAATTTAAAATATTATTGTTATTGTCAATGTATTTTCATGATCATCCAACTTAAGTGAATTCTATAAATAAGGGAAATAATAATAAATGTTGATAAATGACATTTTCATATCGTAATCCTGAAACGAAAATTTGACAATGCTGGAATAAAAATTCAGACATCAAGTGAATCATCAATCGAAATACCGTCTTGATTAAGTAAAAGTCCACAGTAAGATTAAGACGCGTAGAGCATAATTCTTATCATACTTTCAACACGCATCAGGTGTTATTTGCCGCTTTCGTCAATATTTATATTTTCGATATTTACATAATCGAAATATTTTTTCGAAATTTCAGTTACACTTGAATCTCTTAAAATTGAATCCAATGAATTTCACTTATTGCCATTGAATTAACTGTTCTTATCAAGAATAAATAGTGACAAAATGACAAACCGACAAAAATCACAAAGATTACTACAATGACAAAAGTACCAAGAAATTGCAAAAATGGTAATAAGTGACAAGAAAGGACAAAAGAGACAAATATGATCATACTGACAAAAGTGAAAATAAGTGAAAAAAGTGGTAGTAAAGGACAAAAGTATAACAAAAATGTCAATATAACAAAAGCGACGAGAAAGAATAAAAGTGACGAGAAAGAACAAAAGTGACACACGTGAAAAAAAATGACAAGATATAATAAATTTGACAAAAATTGACAGAATGCAACATCGAGACACGTTACGAATGTTACCGCAATAATACAAGAGAGAAAAGTGCCAAAAAGTGACAAGAAAGCATGAAAAGAGAACAAACAAAGTGACGATATAGAAAAAAGTGACGGAAACGAATAAAAGTGATAAGAACGAACATATTATGTGACAAAAAATGATCACAATGACAAAATGGCACACCCAGCAAACATTCACAGAAGTTATGTCACAATTATGTAACAGTTACATTAAAATGTCGCCTCAAAATTGGCACAGTTACATAACAGTGATTGTG
>JAPYZR010003966.1:0-26607 GCA_030522945.1 Trichopria nigra
TCTTTTTCCGGTAATTTTACTGCTTGGCGGCGTATAGGTTTATCCAATTCTTGTAAGGGCGTTATCGCCCGTATATGTAAATAAATAAATAAATAAATATATCAAGGTCTGAGTGGATCTAATTCTGCATGAAATTAATTGAATTTTACGTAAGCATTTCTGAGCTATACTTCGGATCAGATGTGCTAGTATATGTGGATTACAGTCTGATATCAATGTAATTCATGTTAATATCCGATGTATGTGTATTTATAGGTCGTGGTCGAGGACACAAGAAAAAATATTGTGCCATTGTCTGAATATAGGCATTAGGGCAGGTCGGTTTGTATTGAATCGAATAGATTTAGAACTGAATTGAAACATTTCGATTGAATTCAGATGTAACCCGTATCCGGCCGCAACCATTCGCTGTTTGTTTTGAGTGGTTGATGCACATAGATTAAACGATGTGCTATATAGATAATCAATTTAAATTTGGCGCTTGTAGATTTCGTGTTAATATTGTAATATATAGTTTGAAAAAAAAATTGTTATTTTCAAGTAAATATTTACTTGAATTAAGAAAAGATTTTCTTGAATTAAGTAAGATTTACTAAAAGGAAATTCTTAGTTCAAATACTAAATAAATATTTACTTGAATATAGAAATTTTTTTTTTCGGTGTTGAAAATTACCATTTTTGAAACTTCGCGCTTCGTAAACAAAATATTTAATTTGTACACAAGAAATTGTATAACTCTTCAAAATAAACCTATTTTATTATATTCTATAATATATATACTATTTTATTGTATTTTACTATATGAACAAAATAACCTCGCCCGTATTTTCGTATTTCAGACACTACATTCAAAATCAACAGGCTGGAGTCCCATTCAAATTGGATTATTCTCCCTTCCACCACCCCATTTTGAAACTGTACCACTTTCGATACTAAACTCAAAATCAGCTACCCTGAAAACTCTCGAGTAACGCAATTTCTGACCAAATTCAAAGTATAGTTTTCTAAAAAAAGTAAAACATAGCAAAAAATTGAAAACCGTCCGAGTAAATCCACTCGTTGCCTGCCTTGCTATCAGGTGAAGTAATTGAGAATCATGTAACATTTCTTAAATTTAGCATGTGTTTCTTTTATTAAAAAATAGGGATATCTCAACTTCTAACTGGATACACGTGTTTAAAGTTTATTCGTGATAATATTTTTGGTTCTCTCCACACCATTTTAATATGTCCTGAAAATGAATGAGATTGAGATCTATGAGTTGAATCTACTTACAACGTCAGTCGACGTGCATTGTTCACGTCTATATTTTCGTTCGTCAACTGCAGTGCGTGGCACAAGATCACGGACAGAAAATTTGTTTTTCAGGTTCATTAGGATCTATATATTCGGGAAATAGTATATAATACCTTTCTCATTATGGGAAGATTACTTTGACAGAAAATACATTAAATTCACTCAAATCCACTGCATTAAACCCACAAAATATTCTACATTAAGGTAAATCTAGCATATGTCGTGAATATAATCAGATACAGTTTTTATATATGTATGTAATTAAGGTATACTGTACCATATCTGTAATATCAATAACAAGACAAGCTTGATGATTTATTACAATTTTTTAGTATTTCAGTATGAATTGAAATTGAAATTAAAATTAAATAGCTGATTATATTTCAGGAAATAAACTCTTGCTTTTGAATATATTTTGAAATTCTGAATATACGTTGTGATGCTATAATTATTTGGGCATTTATTTATTAAATGAAGATTTCACTTAAAATTTATGCCTACTTATTTCTATTCATTTATGGGGATTTAAGTAATTGGGCTTTTATTTTAATTTAGCAATTTTACCGTCGGTTCAGTATGATTATTCAAAGTCTGATGTTTATATATATATATATTTGTCCTGAAAAAATCATTTGGACAGGAACGTTCTAGATCTACTGATGTTGTTCTGATTTATTTTGTATTTGAGATAACTTCAGATTTGTATTGTCTTCAAAGATCCGAATTTCTGATTGTCGTAAATACGACTATATGATTCATATAAACATAAATCAAATATACTTATATATAATATACTTATACATATTATATGAATATGTCATATGTAATGTATATTGGTTCCTGTATTTAAAAAGCATATTTGATCAGCTTTTTGGGAAAACCAATTACATGACATATGTAGCCACGTGGACAGAACGTGGTTCGAAAGACCAATATCACCGAATGCATAATATGAGGTAGGCCTTAGATTGGTGGAAGGGTACGTCAGCGGTGGAGGTCAGTTCTTCTTGAGCAATCGCCATAGGGAAACGGGTCATGCTTTTAGACTCAGGATGAGTTTCATTGTTGGGAGAGACGAACACAGATTTGCTCTTCATGTAGGCTTCATGGAGGGGCGGCAAGGTAAATGCGAAACGAGCCTCAGTCAGGACTGAATAGAATAGATAATCCGACGCTGCCATCAGTCATATCATCATCGGGCGGAAGAGGAACCACTCGCTTTCGTGTTTGTCGCGACGCTGAAATTCACTTCATCGAATTCGAAAAAGAGATCCGCGGGGTTCAAACGTCGCCAGCTAACTCATTCCGTCATTCCGAATTACAATGTAACTCGCCGCTCCGTTGACAGAAAAACTAAATTTGACTAGTGACAATTGGATATGAAAAAGTTGCCGAAGATTGATAGCTAAAATGAATTTTCAGTTTGTGATGGTGATCACTATGATTTGTGGGATTTTGATCAGTTTTGGTGCCGTCAACGCTCAAGACTTCCTGACCGGTAATTTGAACCACTCTGTTTCGGTCAGGTGGGAGATGTCTCGAAATTGCACTAACGACAATGACAGGATCCCAGTACAAAAATGGCCTACATTCGTGGGTAACATAAATAACGAGGATTCCGCTTGGTTTGAAAATTTGCCGATTCCGCCGATTGCCGTTGCGACGTCGATGACACTGCCTGACGGGGAATGCAAAAATCAGCTGCAGAGATATTTGTGGGAACTTCGTAATGGGACGATGTGGGCGGTGCAAAGTGAGTCTCTGAACGTTTCATAATGATCTAATTTTCAAAAAACCTTGAAAAAATTATGATTTTAGTGAATCAAAAAAAAAAAAAAAAAAAAAAAAATAATAATAATAAATAAGTATTGCTTGAAATTTTTAACATCAGACACTTGTTTTCGTATGTTAATACGTAATAGTAATGATGATGGACCTACTTTTAATTTCTTAATTTTTAGATTTTTAGGAGATGTCTTATGTCGTATGTCATTTAATTTTTTTGCGCAATATGTACGTATTTTCGAAATTTGTCTTTATTTTTCGAATTTGTTAGTTGAAAAAGAAATATTTGATGAATCTTTAATAGTTTTCAATCGTTATTGGACACATTTAAAACATTCGGGCTCTGGCATTTTTATTGTCTCGACTTTCATTTTGGTATCTTCATAAATCTAATGAAAAACAGACCACGGGAACAAAAAATAAATGATAACGTAAGAGAAAAATTACTTTAGCGAATAGATGCAACATATAGTGCGAACTAAATTGAAACAACTATATGCTTGATATCCCATATGCCTAACATATATAATAATTAAAATTTGTCGTTTGAAATTTTGATCAACATTATTTATTACCGTATTTCCAAGATGTTCATATTTTATGATTAAGCGATTGCCATTCCATTATATTGCTTGATAAATGCGGGTCAATTCATTTCATTAAAATTTCGTGTCGATTACCGTGCAACGTTCGCATAATCGACCATTTGTGCAACAGGTTGTGTAGACGCGATGTGTCTTTTTTGCATGTAGTGGCTATACGTATATTCATTTATATTATCCGGATACTAATGTGCACATTTAATAACAAGTATTAATTTAATGGGTCATTACGTTATGTGTGAAGTATATACATAAACATTAATTAAAGATTTCAGATTTCGGGTTATAAAATTGTTACATTATAGCCAAATGTAAAGGTAATATTACTGAAATTACTTCGACCCGCACCGTAGGTCAGCACGAAGTATTGAATTTGGTACGCTTTCAGGTTCTGAGTTTCATACTTTCAGAATTTTTTATAAGAAAAGTACCCATCCGAATTTAAGTTTCAATTGCTCATTTTGTTCGTTAGTTCTTGATCTATATCCCTGAACATTCTTACATCAAGCTCTATAGTCTCCGCAATTCACACACTTCGAAAATTTTTCATCTTGTACGTCCGTTCGTCCGTTCATCCGTTCGTTCGTTCATCGTTTTTTTGTAGCTTCGATAACTCACGAATTAAAAAAGATATCAATATAATTTCTTTTTTCAAATATGTGTTTTGACTGAACTTAGATCTGATTAGATTTTGGAACATATCCATACTAAAATGGAGGGGGGGGTGAACAAAAAACGTTGATAAACTTTAAACTTCCATATCTTCCATAGCGAAGCGCGCCGGGGGTCCAGGGAGCGGAGCCCCGGTGGGGTTGGCGGCCAAAGGCCGCAGGGGCAAAGCCCCTAGTTATGTATGAATCTTACAAAATAATCAAAGAAAATCAGTAAATATGATGATTTTTCGATATTGTGGACGTACGTGTTTTTAAGTAATTTATTCTTTTAACTTTGCTGGTTTTTATTAAAAAAGTAAGAATCCGATTTACTTCAATTTTCTTGCAATTTTCTTTCAATGTTCGTTTTTCTTTATTTTCATAATTTTTTCACATGAATTTTTGCATGATCGTTCTTGATGTAAATATTAAGGTATACAAATTATTAATTCAAAAGTTGATTTATATCTTTTAAGAGATGAATTCCTCCTGAATGAGTCGTGATTGATTATATTTCAATCTTTGGCGAGATTTTGTTGCAAGAAAGCAAGATTTAAGACAAACAAAAGAGAGATTCCGCTCTTATTTTGGCGAATTTATATAATATGAATATTTAAAAGAAAAATAAGAACACTCGGAAAAATAATACAATGAAATAAAACGTGTTTAAAATTTTTTCACATTATAAACAATAATATTACATCACGATTAATTTTCTGTATTGATAATTAACTCGATTTTATATCATTGAACATTTATGAATAAAGCTTTCGTCCGTAAACATTTTTCACAATTCTTTCACAATTTTTCGTGAACATATTCGTATATGTTACACGATTACCACCTATATGTATAAACTTAAAAAAAGTATGGAAAGCGATGAAGAGAAAAAGAGAGAATTTACGATTTTAATAAGAAAATTCATCAATTCGCAGGGATTCAAATGAATTGAAATTCAACTATATTCAACAATAAATATATGGCATGCGAAATTAATAAAGGTCCTTTATTTAATCAGCTTTCTGTAATGCTGCCACTTTGACCATATTTGTAAATCTTTGCTACGCTTAATTCCCAACCGGCACCAAATGTCTGTAACGTATTTGAAGCGTTTTAGAAACGTTTTATAAACATCGCAGACATGAAACGTTTCAAAAACGTTACAGACATTTGGTGCCGGTTGGGTTGTAACTTAAAATACAAAGCCTGGTTTTAAGAATAAACATTGAAATAAAATATTGTCTCGACGATTTTCAAAAAACTTGTATCTATATATTACTTCAGATATGCATATTTACTCTTGAAATCGATGTAACAAGGTGAGTTCATGTATAATATCGAATAACAGGGTTTAAATGACGTAAATGTCAAATGGTTTTAGTCACATGGGTCACATGAAACATTTTTATATATTTCTACAGGTCTTCTATGATTTTATTTTAGAGAGGAGAAGATGTGAAGTGGGTGGTGGGTTGGAAGGGATTCAAACCAAATGTATAGGAGAACAGATACATTAATGTGACTCACTTTTTTTATTTATAAAAAAGGAAAATGTAAAATAAACAAATTTTGCTTTAAATCGATGGTTTTTAATTGACATTCATAATATATATATACGGCCCGCCGGCGGACGTAAACTTCGATTTTACGCCTCCTCTTGCGGGCGTATTATAAAAATGTTTATCCTTTTTTGAAAAATTATAATTTCGGCCATTTTAAAATGGAAAACCATTCAAAATAAATTGTACGAAATCTATGAAAGTAGCAAAGAAATGAGACCAACTAGAATTCATCGCTCAATAACCTTGCTTACAATTCACCTTATCTCCGCTCGGGGGTACCTTTTTTCAGCTAAGAGTTATTGGAGCACAAAAATCGAAATTAGTCGCATTCCTTAGCATATTAATCAAGCTATTTTATGATGCAAAAAATAATTCTGTGCTCATCTCGTTTTGTACATGTTTTACTACATGTTTCCGCGTTTGGGGGTGGCTTTTTTCAAGTAAAGATTGGAGCACAAAAATCGATATTAGTCGCATTCTTTAGCACACAAATCAATGTTATTTTTCGATGGACGAGAAAATGTTGTGTTATTTATGTTTTGCACTTAATAAATTTTCTTCTTCTATAGGGGTGGGTTTTTTCATGTAAGGGTTGGTGCACAAAATTCCGAAATAGTCTAATCGAGTAGCAGATACGTCGACTATATTTTTGTGCGGCTGGAATTGGTACTTCTATAATGTTCCTCTTTTTTTGCTGTTAAAATTCATTAATAAGGGCGGGTTTTACGACGGGGGGAAAATAATTGAAAAGCACATAATTATGGCATACTTGCGGTTTACCTGACGATAGTCTTTGACCGTTTTCCGTAGGATGCTCTGCTGGCTTACGTCAAGCTAGCAGCGCATTTTTAAGTCTCTATTATTGAAAAAACTATAAGAGCACAAAATTTTTAATTTGAGCACATAATTAGTACATAAAAAGTACATTATTTTGGTATTCTTTTTTTTTAATTTGGGTGACCTTGCTCTGCCAGCTTGACGGACGTCAGTTTGTGAAATATGGTTGTGAATTTTACGCCAGCGCGAAAAATTCTGGACGAACACGAAGCGCAATATCGCATTTTGCGCCTATATACTGTGATGAATAGAGAATGTTCGTATATTACCTGCATAAAATTTTACGCCCGCGAAAACTATTATTTTATTGTCTATAGTCAATCACTTACGCAACGAATGTTTTCATTAATATAAAGCGCCCTCCCTAAATTCAAATGACTTAATTTGCCATTAATTTCAACATTAATTTCAACACTTCCGTTATCCAACAAGAATTCTTATAAAAAACTTTTTACCAAAACGGCATACAACGGAAAAGAAGATTTAATTATTCATTTAATCTCAACACTACTTGAAATATTTGAAATTTTCCACTCGCTGCGTGTACTTTTAAAATTTAGTGTTTTAACCTGGGGCAAGAAATGTGCTATCTTGACCCTTTTAGTTTGACGTGGTTTATACTGTTGTCGCGGGTAATAGTTTGCATTGTAAAATTTCTAGTCGAATCTTGATTGGACAAGACAGAATTTACGTCGACCTTTAGCCTTCGAGGTGGAGCACTAGGTGGAGAGATGTTTTATAATAGTCTCTTTGAACTTTACAATATCCTATGCCATTCCTTATATACTTGTCACCGATTATGACGGAGGCAATGAGTTTGAACCGTTTGAACTCAGTAATTCCGTGGATAACCTATATAAGTGATTTTGGAATATCGTTCCAAAAGTCGAAAACATTGTTTTCCGTATTGCATCTTGTTCTACTAACATGTTTTATTTAAAATTTTGTAATCTTCACGTGTCGCCTCTCAGTGTGATTAAGTAAAAATTTGCAGTCACAGTTATTAAACTCCTACTTTAACATTTTATATTAGACAGTTTTAAACGAGGACGTATATCAAAACACAACAGAACATTGTGAAAGGAGAACAAAATTATATCTTTTACAGTGTACGATTCATCAGCAAAATATCCTTATGGAATCATTGATGGTCACACAAGTCATCTGGGAAATTTTGACCAGTGTTATCGAATTGACGTAAAACCGCCACTATATGATGAAGATTACCCAGTCATTCGTGGAAGGTACTGCCTTGTGGACTTTCACTATCGACAGATGGATTCCCCCATACGTTTCAATGGCAGACACGAATACGATTTTGATGATCACGGATCTGCTTGGGAAGCTGTTACAGTATGGAAACTATATAACCCTCTTATCAATGCGTATATAATATAAGCTTCGTCCGAGACAATAGATATTATTAATTCGATATATATACCGTAGTAGGTTAGTTACATGAATTTGGTCAATAAAAAATGTTTATACATCAAATGTCCACGTTTCACATCATAGTGAACCAAAAAATGCACTAAAAAAATGTAGTACGTGATCTTGTAGGTACGTACAACTTATGTTACCACGTGGCACGTGGTATAGTTCACGAACGAAAATAGATATAAAAATTCGCATGGTCTACAATGGTAACTTGGCTCAACTAAGATTTGATTGGATTTTAGGATATATCCGTACTAAAATGGTAGGAAGAAGGCCAACAAATACTATCATGAAAAACTTTAAACACGCATAACTTCATCAAATTAGTATAAAAAAAAAGGATTAATGGCTCAAAATTAACTGAAAAAAGTACCGATTTTAAAGGTTGGCGCTTGTTTATATTGACCAATTACAAATCGAAATATCCAGAATCTTGTAATCAAAATATAATGTAATAATATTTAAAAAATGATATCATTCGATGTTTATTGCGTAAAATGATGAATTAGCACTGTAAACAGTCGGAAATGGATACCGAATAGAATAGTCGTAAATTTTTTAAAATCGACCGATTAGAAGTTGCGATTAAATTTTTGGGTTAATGTATTTATCTAATTTTCTGATCTTGCTGTTGAAAAACTGAAGCTTGTACCCATCATTGAAATTGTCGAAATGTATATAACATTTTCTGCATCTTTTTTTCGTCAATTACATGATTCTTTTTTTAATTGAGGTATATAATTCAGTAAAATTGGATACTCGATCCATTGGGTATTTACAAGTTTATCACGAGAAAAATCATATTTCAGATTTTATGTGAGAGCTATCCTTTTGGTGAGTTCTTAATTGATTGTCGTTTGAATATTTAACATTTTGTAATTACGATTTTATATCATCAGGTTAAATTCAACAGCTCTAACAAATAGTAAAAATATTCTCAGGTCTACATTTATATACACGCACACACACGCACCCACACACACACACACACACATATATTCATACAATTCTATTCCTTCATCATTATGACAAGGGATTTTTAAGTAATTGATAAGAAAATTATTATTATAATTAATCGAGCATTGTGGTTAATTTATTTTTTACACTCTACAATTCTTCATTCCTTTGCAATATTTACAGGAAAAGGGAGATTTTCGCCGAGTGAAACGGTACATGCTGGAAATGGCTATTTGTATACCTTCATCATGCACTGCCAAAGATATTGAAACGTCTCTGCGTGGTTCTTATAAGGAACTAGAATCAAAATTTAATCTGAAGGTAAACATTCATGTCGATTCTCGAAAATGTCAATCTTACCATGAAGAACCAAAATTCTCGAATGGTGCAATTATTTACTGGTGAGAAACCTAAAAATTAAGATTTTATAGTAAACATTATTTTACTCTTATATTTCCTTTTTCGTAAACACACACACGCAAACACACGCGCGCGCGTTCCCGCGTATATACATATATACATAACAATGAATCCTGTACATTTTCACAGTGCGATATTAATTATCTTTAGTTTAATCTTTTTACAATAAATTACAAATAAAATTATGATTAAAATTTTTTTTTTTTTGAATGACCTCTGGTTTTTTGCCCGCAGTTATTCAAATAAAACATGCGTTAAGGTTTATCCAAGAATAGATTAGATTAGAAAAGAAATAGCTCATTACATGGACAATTAATTACTTGAAATATGCAGTTTAAAGTTTATTGATGAAAAAATGAGTAACACAAAAAATATTCTGGATAGAAGTAATGATAGTTACTCAAAAATGTTGATGCATTGTTTATGTACTCAGTTGTCATGCTACTTATTTGTTTTATCAATTCTGCAGTGTAATTATCGGAACCATTGTCATATTGGTCATCACTGCCACTATGTATGATGCAACTCTTAACGAAGAAGAAAAGACGGTGGTGAACTCGAAGACTATGGAAATATTATTTTGTTTTTCTGCTGCGAGGAACATGAAAACCATTTTTGAAGTAAATTACAAACATCGTGGCTTGGATTGCATACATCTATGTCGCTTCTTCGCAACAAGTTTATGTCTTATTGGCCATCGGACGATGCTGTACTGGTTGAATACTGTCGTAAACCAGAGATACATAGAACTGGTAATTATTATGTAATATGAATTACGAGGTAAAATTGATGGCATTCTGATGACTCGAGCATTTCTTTCTGTAATATGATTTATTTCATATATGAGTGTATATCCATTATATTAGGGAGTAAACAGTCTCTTTATATCCTATAGTCATTATTAATTGCAAGGTTCATTAAATTATAGTTACATAGGGATTCCAATCGAGATAATGTGCAATTTTATAACATTTAAAAACATATCTTTTAATATAAAGTTTTATTCAAATCAAATTTGGTTCTTGATCGAAATTATCCGTATTGTAATAGTATACACTATTTCAAAAATATTTCACAATATTTCTAAATTTTTAATCTAAATATTGTGACCCACATAAGGGTCCTCGGACCGGATAAAATTCTATATGTATATATGTATATCTTTGGATGAAACACAATTAAAATGCATGTCTATTTCGGTTAAATCATAAAAATTGATCATTTCATTGTGTTACATATGGCAGAATATAGATTTTATTATATGTTACTTATGTATTACCTTTATTCAGACTTTTAATGCTCCTGCCTTCGTGACTGTGCACAATGGGCCAATTATAGTAGATACTTTCTTGGCTTTCGGAGGTATGCTGTCTTGTTACGGACTTTTGGACCATTTCGATAAAACGAAGCATGCCAATTTCCTGATGTTTATTGTCATTCGATTTATAAGGTATATAATATTTTTGATTACAAAGGTAACATTGATCATACTGAAATAGTCCACGGAAAAAACGACTTGGTTATGACAAAAAAAAATTGAGGGCCCCAACCAACTCTCTTAGTGCTCTGAGAGCTATAGACGAGAAATTGGTTGGAGTAACTATTTTCACTTAGTGGAGTTCGAATAGTTCAGTCAACAATGTCATTCGTTGCGTATACTATACTTTTAGTATATAACTCGTTGGAACAACAAATAAATTGTTTAGTCCACCTAATTGTATTAGTTAGGATGCTCTTGTTTGTAGATTGAACTAAATGCATTTGATTTGATCTACTAACCAAGTAAGTGGTTGTGTCAACTAAGAAATCTCCAACCAATAATAAATTAGTTATTTCAACCAAGTCGTTTTTTCCATATATGGACCCTAGTAGAGGGTAAAGTTAGTTTTTAACCATTTTGTTAAATGGTATACTAAAAGTATAATGGATATAAGTAAAAAGTAGCCATCAATTGGTATGATTTTCTAATAGAGGGAAAAGCGTCAATATTAGAAATGCCGTGCGATGTCTTAAATCTTATATATGCGTATAACAAGGAAACAATTTAAGATATATCGAAATATTTTATTTATATATATTTTAGCGTAATGTCGTATATGGCATATAAAAGCATTTTGAGTTCAGTTTATTCACTGTTAGCATAATGTAAGATCCAAATTACTTAATATATTATGGAATTCTTCTGCAGATTTACTCCACTCTATGCATTAGCCATTTTCTTCTACGCTACAGTCTTTCCTCACTTTGGATCTGGACCCCTTTGGGAATCCAAAATTAGAGTCGAATCAGAACATTGTGCAAGCCATTGGTGGAAAAATCTCGTTTACATTAACAACTACGTCAAACAGGATGAAATGGTGATGTTTGTTTTGAACCATCTTATTATGCACATGTCATTTTTATCGAAATATAATTATTGTAAATATGTTGCATTCACTAATCACGATCTTTGAAGATTTGTCTCGTAGCGTTCCATGAAAAGAAAGTAAATCATTTTAATTGTTGTTGTGCACAAAAACATATTCCGTATTATTTATGAGTTTTAATCATAATAATTGACGATCATTTTTTTTTTCTTTTATTAGAATAATAATGACTGGTATCTATGACACTTGGACGATTAAACATATTTTGAACGTTACAGTGCATGTTTCAATCTTGGTATTTGGCTGTCGACTTTCAATGCTTTATAGTGACAATTTTCGCCGTCTACGCCTTTTGGAAATTACCAAGGAAACTGGGCTATAGCCTCCTCGCGTTCCTGACCTTCGGCAGTTGCGCAATTACCTTCTACGTGACATACGTTAACCGAGTACAACCAGTTTTTATAGGATATCCCTCGTAAGTTATGCAGCTCCAGAAGCCTCGTCACAAATTTCGGTTCATTTCTTTAATTTTACAGAGAAGCTAACAAGTCGTTACGCTGACATAATCTTCTATGCAAATATGATTGCGTTACGGATGGGTTTCATATTTTAATATATCGCATTTATACATTTAGCTTTGTGAACAATCGGAAAGTTGTGCATTCGGAGATTTGCAATTCGGATTTTTGATCTGTCGGGTATTTGATACCCCCCCTTCTTCCCTCCAAAGGAATATGTATTCAAATGGATTTCTACAGTAATTTTCATGATGCTAATAATACCTTGTAATATTTCGTAATTTTTTAATTTTTTAGACTAGGTGGAATTCTCGAAGATCCGTATTTCGTTAACTATTACGTTAAATCGCATATGAGAGCAAGTGCATATTTGGTCGGTGTCGTAGCCGGAGCTTTGCTCTACGACAGCAAATCAACGACATGGCGTATATCAAAGGTTAATTAAGTAACGCAAACATAAGCAATTTAATTTGTGATAACATTGAAATATCAGGTTTAACTTTCTCTATCTAAATTTTGAACATTTAAAATTAATTCGATGCCATGACGCACTGATCTCTATTATACTATATCTCTATTATACCATATGATATATATATCAGTGCACACAATATATCCAAATTTATTTTTAAAATGGCAAGTACTTTTTATAGTGCATTTATATAATTTATATTAATTTGTCAAATGAATAATTTTTTTTTAATTTCATCATGTTTGTCACGCTAATTGAATAATCTTGATTTTGGAAAATCATGTTTATAGGAAATACGAGTTTCAATTTAAATTTGTCGATCCCAAATTAAAAATATCATTCAAAGCAAAATTACAAAAATAAAAATTGGTTCAATTAAATAATGTGTACTATATACAAAATATTTGAAGGAATGTCATATTTCAGATTTGGTCAAATATATTATTCATGATTTTTGTCGTCGTTTTGAGCATCACTTCACAAGCATTAGCTTTCAAATATTACAATCCAAATACAAATGCATCATCACTTGACATAGCACTTTACGCCAGTCTCCACAGAGGTGCGTTTGCGGCTAGTTTTTGTGCGATCATTCTCCTCGTCGAAATGGGAGACGGTTTAGGTAAATAAAATTAATGGCCAAGACCAACACTCCAATTTATTTTTTTAGTGTCGTTAAGTATCAATATAGTTATATTCAAGAGGACATTATTTGTTAAGGACTAACATCTTATAATTATTAGTTTTATATATATGACAAATAATGATGTCTTATTATGTATGCATCATTTTAAATCATTTATTTAGATTAAATAATATTTGGAGAAAAAAATGTTCATATCAGACGAATATCATTCGGTAAACATTAATCAGTATTTTTATCTTAAATGGAATTTATTAATTTTCAGTTGAAACATAATTTTCTTAATAATTTTGAATGTAGTAATGAATACGTCTCTATTTAAGGCGCGGATTATTTTGACACTGTTTAAAGATGAGTAGATTAATGTCAACATCAAGACATATTTGAGATTGAAAATCAAATTATCTTACTTTCTGAACATTTGTATATGCATTATGTGAAGCAAAATAATGTTTATTTAAAACATAGGTTAAAAATTGGTTCAATTCAATTACACGCACTATACATACAAAACATTTGAAACAATGTCATATTTTAGATTTGGTCAAATATTTTATTCATGATTTCCGAGTTAAAAAGAAATCAGTTTTTCATTATGATTGGTTTACAGATTTTCACTACAATTTTCTGACACCTGGCTGGGCGCAACCTTTGGGTAGGTTGTCGTACAGTGTTTTTCTCACCCATAGTTTTATTCATCTTTACGACATGGGAACGGCCAGAACTGCTAAAACATTTAGCATTTTTAATGCGGTATGTATATAATATTTTATTCAAGTAATAATATTAATTTAATATACTTTTATTATTTCAAATGGGCATACTGCAGGAAATTTGACTTATACCAATTTTTTTATTGATGTTTTATTGATGTGACACAGATCCAGTCCGCAATGGCATTCGAAAATTAATCTATATATATTAATCAAATACTAATTTACTCTTTCTTTAAGTATATATGATCATATACTTACTGTACACTGTAATTGCAATTACTCATAAGACGAGTCACGTTTATATGCATACAGTTACTTTATCTTTCAGTGTTTTACTTTTGCACGTACGATTGTATGATATATATACACACGAATGATTACTACTTCCGAGTTTCCATTGTTCGTACTACTTAGTGCTAGAAGGCGAAATAGTCGCGACCTTTAGTCTAATAAATATTTGATTAAAAATAGTTAAATATTTTTAAACGAAAAGATTTGAAGATTTTGCAGTTAAAATATAGAAACAGTAACCGGTCTGTAAGTTTGATGTTACAAAGATTCATGGAAAAAATGGATTTGTAGAGAAAACTCAAAATGGTGTTAAAAATATTTGTAAAAATCGTAATCTTTGATTATTTATATGAAATATGTTTACTTGAGAAGAATAATAATTCATGAACCATTATTAATATGAATTGTTTCGTTGCCAACAGTTTTGGGATTTGGTACCGGATATCATTTACTCATTTTCTTTGGCGCTGCTCGTTGCCGTTTGTATCGAAGGACCATTCCGAAGACTAGAAAAAGTGTTATTGAGTCATAGATCTTACAGGAAATTAAGTAAAACGTAAGTACAATGCGTGATATTTTCTGGTAAATTCTACACTTTCATAAATATTTCTATATTTTAATAATATTCATAATTTTCTATTTTAGGGAGCGTTCACAACCATTGGAAGCGGTTAAGAAGTTCGACTAGTAACTTAATTTAGCAATAATAGAATTCATCCTATTTTATTGCGACTTTGTAATTGCGTAAAAAACACAAATTGTAAATAATTGTAAAAGGTCGAGTGTTTACTACGCGAATAATTTTTTCATGTTGCATTTGAAATTGTGATTTATAGATATAGTACCGTACCAAGTTTTCTCGTAGACATTTCCCTTGTAGTTCAGTCTTTCGATAGCGTCCAACTATACTATATGCGTGCGCGTGTGGACAATGTCAGACTAGCTGGCACGAGAATTTAGGTTTGTAGAAACGAATACTGCTCAATATAGTATTATTATAATGGTAAATAATAAATGTAAGTCTTTTCGTAATATAGTTAGGGAATAGTTAATATGTTTTAGGTAATTTTATGATTCATGCCTATTTATCACGTTTTATTACGATTGACGATTGATGAACACGTAATATTATTATGAACATCATGTATAAGACAATCGTTAACAAACGTTATACATATATAGTTAACAAAAATGTTAAAGATTAGAAAATGTAAACGGATTATCGACAAATAGTCATAAGTAATTTATTGCATTCATTAAATATAGTTAAATTAAAAGGTGACGATCGTATGTAATAATAGCGTATATTAAATCCAAAGACTGTCAATAGAGTATTGTTGAATTTTACATCAGTTACATATACATACATATATACGGTGTCTCACTTTAATCTATGCAGCCAAATATCTCCGAATACATGCCAGATACAGAAAAATAGTTTAGATGAAAAGTGTTTGTGACGATGTTTTTTTTTGAGATTATTTTTCAAGGTCATTTTAAGGTTAAGATCATTTTTTTTAATGGGAATCCCTATTTCTGACGTCGGAATCGGATAGAGCTGAAAATTGCATGTTCAAAATGATATTTATACCATATTTTCAACAAGGTCATGGCAAGGTCTAATGAAGGTGAAATTTGTGAAAATTGTTAAATTATGGATGCCAGCTCGGCATAGAGGTTGGAAACAGCAAAATATTATCGAAGAAAGATGTCAGAGATGGAGAGAGCAACATTCTGGTATACCAGCCACCTTGATATTGGACTGGATTTTTAAGATTATTCTGATTAGTTTTTGGAATATATCCACCAGGTAGAGTAGGGGAACTCGAAAAACCGTTTTTTGTGATGTAATTTTGACAAGCTGTATAGTTCACGAACAAATTGACAGAAAAGTTTTAATGACCTCTTTTTGGATATGTCTAAGCCCAACTTTGATTTGATAAGAAGCTGGAATTTATCCATCAAGTAACAGAGGAGGGGGAATGAAAAACCGTCTTCTTTTTTTATAGGAAAATTTGTATACAAACTCGAGTAGTTCCGCAATTTTCGAGTCATAATCATCAACGAGTGCTCAAAATTCTTGTAATGTGTGTGTGTGTGTGTGTGTGTGTGTGTGTGTGTGTGTGTGTGAAGTATAGTGTTCCCATCTATTCCACATTTTTTCAAAGGTATGTTTTGGGTGAACTTAGAAATGATTAGATTTTGGGATAAATAAATACTAAAATGGGGGGAGGGGGGGGGGGGGGGGGGGGGGAACAAAAAACATTTTCTTGATAAACTTTAAACTTCCATATCTTTCTGAATTTAGTGACAAAACTTGCGAGCGAAGCTCGCCAGGGGTCCTGGGGATCACGCCTCCGGTGGAGTTGGCGGCCAAAGGCCACCGGCACAAAGCCCTTAATTTTGTTTTCAAATGTGTGTTTTGGCCGACCATTCAAGGTTCAAGATTCAAGATTTGGGATTTGGAGCTGGTGACTTTAACTATTCGCCTACTTGACACTTTATCCGTATGTCGAACTTTTGTGTTATGCTCCTTGAGGCTATCCGAGGTATAAGGCCCACGACGCACCGACCGCGGAAAGTCGCTGACGGTACCGGCTACTGCCGACCGAGGTCGACAGCGGTCCCGAATTCGTACCTTCGCCAGCAATGTTTATTTTCGATATTTATTTTCATAATTTGACGATCAGTTCGTGCGAATTAAGCTGACGCCTTAGTAGCACGCACTACCATCTCGCCGCTTTTGGCCGACCATAGATCTGATTATATTTTTGGGATATATAAAATGGAGGGGGGATGATCAAAATACATTTTCGCAAGTTTTTGGGATGTTACTTGGCATGTTAAATTCATCGTTATATCTCAAGGCAATATTTCGTCCAACCTACGGTGAAGGGGAGATGTTTTGAAAATGTTCATTTTCAATTTTATAACACAAACATATAAAAAGAAGCACATTACTCTATATGGAAATAGAAATAATTAATACATTTCAGCTTCATATAGTATCAATGGAATTGTGTGGATGTGTATGGAGCAAATGTGAATTGGCATATCAAGTTCATAAACTTATGGCGCTCTGAGCGGATGCGGCCGAAGGCAGTCAATGAGGCAGTCAATGAGGCCCGAAGGGCCGATCACGGTCAATCTTGCGAGCAAAGCGACTACGCGCGATAGCGCCCCAGGGGTCCAGGGGCGTAGCCCCCGGTGGGGTTGGCGGTCGGAGGCCGCAGGGGCGAGGCCCCTAGTTAATAATTGAATTAATAACTGAAAAATTTTAAATTTTCTGGTTTGGAACAATAAATTTTATTTGGTAAGGTTTTTTGAATAGTCGGATTTGATAATGGAATTTAATATCCCTCGACCCAAGACCTAGAATATATACATATATTCTAGGATCAGTGGTAATTTTTCTCCAATCATTTATATAATGCTGCAAACCCACCCGACGACCCGGCACGTTGACGGGGCGGATATTTCGAGATTTTTGATTAATTGATAACCTGAATCCGGATCCCAGTTTTTAATTCCTTCCCAGCAAACACAAAAGTAACGGGTATATAACGACTATGTAACATTTATATAAATGTTACATTATACCGTCGCATTACCGTTACATTTTGTGTTTGCAGGGTGATAGGATCTTTGTATTAATTTTGCCGACTTCAAAACTTCACCGTGGTCCAAAATTGCCTTGAATGAGAAAAATAATTTTTTGTGCGTTTATTATTACTTATAATAATAAATATTGTATTGTTCCAAAAAGTTCAGACTTTTTTACAATATATAGTGTTGAAAGTGTCATCCCATTCTGATAAAATACCAACAAGCTACAAAGTATCACAGCAAATCATTTTACCGCATTCATAAACATGCCGCAAATACTAACGTTTTCCTAATTCTTAACAAAATCGAAGATTTCGTACCAAAATCGAGAATGATTTCACAAAGAATAACTCATATATATTAATAAAATAAACCAATAAAGCAATAAAGCGACAGAAACCTGTCGATTCGACCTAAGAGAATAATTAATAAATAAATATAGGATTTATCCTGCTTTTCGTCAGTTGTATCGAAGAATCGTCCGCATAAGTTCGCTGTCCATTTCACTGCGACGCCTTACAAGGTTCGGTTGTGAAATGATAATAAATAGTACATTTTTCTTTATATTCGGATCTGTGACAATAAATTAGTATATCTTATAACGTTTCGACGATTAACGGTCCTCTTCAGAATTTATTTAATTAAATGATAATACCTGTTCTCTTATACAAATATTATTCTTATATATATGCAATGTTTATATTATTTTTATATGTCACTTCAAACCTTCGGATTAGTTTATCAATTTTTAGTTATTATTTTGAATCATTTTAATCAACATTTCACATCTTAGCCTTTGACAGTATTTCAATATTTTTTTGACATTGAAACTCATGTCCTTTTCCCTTTCTTTTTCTTGAATATCTAATTTACCAGTATATCATATTAAATCGATGGCTTCATTTAATGAGAAAAATGAAAAAAAAAAATAAAAAAAATAAAAATTAAAAATAGGAGTAATGGAAAGTTCAAAATAAACAGCGAAAGTTGTGCATTAAAACAATCATTCATTTAATTCATTATTAATAAAAACTCTTTAACTTACAGCTTTATCAATATTTACAAGAAAAAAGTATTGTGTTTTTATATTGTAGCAAATCACGTGAAGATTGACGTAGCACGGTGGTGAAACATCAAACTCTCGAAAGTTTTTAGGATGGAAGCGGAGCAACTACATTTTTAAAGAAAATAAATTGCACTCTCTGAGAGTTAAATTCGACGATATTACGGTTAAGTCAACAATAAGAAGAGTGCAATGTTCACTCTTTAGCTAAGAGTTGCGCTGTTCTTTTATACAATTGATAGTTCATTTCAACATAAATAACCAGAAGTATTTTTATCAGTGGATGAAGAGTATAGTTGAAATTATTAAACTGACAATATGTTGCAATATTATTTTCTTGGAATAGAACACTATATACTCATTTCAAGTTGTGTGATTATAGACATATACTAATACGTAAATTAAATGAAATATATTTAATGAACACACGATGTTATTATGATGATAATTAATATAGGTGTTTATGTATACGTATACACTTTTTTATTAAATTTAATTGCACGATGGAAATGAATGTTATACATTGAAGTTTATTTTATTGATGTCATATTTGCGGTTAAAAATAAACTTTACTAAAGATGTTTTATTGTAAAATAAAAATAATATTTTAATTAACAGATACATATCACACAAGGATTTTAGAACATTATGATATATATTATTATGTAAATTCGCAATTATAATTAAAAGTTGAAGAATATATTCCACAAACTTGTCAAATAAATTACCCTGATTCTAATTTATTGACACATGGTTGTTGTGGTTTGTAGCTTAATATATGAAAAGAATTATTTTAAAATAAGAAGTGAGAGGATTCTAAAATGTAATTTTCATCAGTCATAAGCTTTTTTTATTATATCACGTATCACAATATATAACATTTTAGTTCAAAGTAATAGTGTATTAATCAGTTTAAAGCAATAACATATTGTTATATACTACTATACATTTAAACTAGTATTACTGTATATTCTGTATGATTTTTTTCGTTGGTTGAAACATTATTCAAAGGATGTATTTATTCATTTTACACACTGTACTTGGTGATAACCTTTTTTTCATCAGCTTTTATAAAAAATAAAATTTCTATATGGTGTTCTGTATGTTCCATGAATCAGGTTCTATATGGTATTTTCCGACAGAAAATTTCGTCTTAATTAAGCTATATTCCTGTAAAATAATTGTTTGAGAAATAAGCTAAATGCACTTGATCAGAAATTGAAGAAGAAATCAGAGAAAAGCTTTTTCTGATACATGTCAATAATAATTTAAACCATAAAATGTTCTTTTTTTTGTTATAATTCCAGCAGTTAAAAAAATACGCGTACTTTAATTATATATTCATTATTATATTTCGTATTTTAAACGATCAATTATGTAATCGATGAGGAAAAGTAAAAAGAATATTACGGTTGTTACTATCAATAAACAAAGTTTATTACCTCATCCACAAATCAATGAGCTTTCAAATGAAACTCCTTCAAAATGTCACGTTATACTGAAATATGTAAAGAAGATATATATATATATATATATATATGTATATATATATATATATATGTATATATATATATATATGTATATATATATATATATGTATATATATATATATATATTTACGAAAGGTTTATTCGGTCAAATTGAACAATATATATATTAACTTTCAATTTCGTTTGGTTAAATTGCAAATTATTCCATACCTTGATTACATTGTCATTTGTTTTTGTTTTTCCGACTTTCGTAGATTTTAAAATTTATCAATGATGCTTACAATGTTGCAATTGCACAAACGTACTTGGATACTCAGGTTATTACATAGTATCGAGTGACGTCACTTTATTAGAGTGAGGGTCAGAAGTGCTACTTTTTACTGCGTTTTTTGATGCCAAGGCATGAGTTAGTTAATTGTAAAACGTCACTGCCTGCACCTTGCTATAGTCGTCAATGTCTCCTCCCTTCGATCAAAGTGGGGGAGGGGGGGGGGGGGGGCCGGTAGGGTTATTTTATCCACGGAATCGGGCGGAAACCAAAAAAAACCCCCCATACCGGGTTTTTTTTTAGGCGGTACCCCCCCCCGGGAGGTAAACCGAACCCAACACTGTGCAATTAACAAACCTTAACTACAAGTTAAGTTGTCGGATGGACGAAATTCATGATTTTCGCGAGGATACTTATTACTAATCGATAAAGTAAGTTCGGAGGAGGAAACGTCAAATATGAAGAGCCAATATTTTGCATACTGCGCGTGTCTTCTTTTTGTTCCGTGGACTCGAGGTAACGGGGAAGTCAGAAACGAGGGTCTTCCTAAAAAAAAGGAATGGTCGATGACAATTGAACCTTATCAGAATGAAGGTTCAAATGCCAATGTGACGATAGCAAAGGAGAACAATATATCGAAAACTTCTGAGACTGAAAGTGATGAGGATGATTCGTGGTTTGAAAGTATCCCGATTCCAGCGGTGGCTGTAGCCAAGTCAAAAACACTCCCGGAAGGCACGTGTAAAAATCAACTGCGGCGTTATATGGGGGATTTACGTCTGGGAAAAATGTGGGCCACACAAAGTAAGTATAATCGACTTTGAATAAAAGTCTATAAAAATGGTTTAATTTGGTTTTTTTTTTTTAATATTCATTCTTTAAGAGTGGTCTTTTATGTGTAGTAAATGTAGTAATGTAGTAAATGTAGTAATGTAGTAAATGTAGTAATGTAGTAAATGTGTAGTAAAATGACTGGAGCCAGTATGTGCTATTCGATCTACACGCTATTTCCTGCAGTTGTTCAACTTGTTCGATTATGATATTCGATTTGAGCCTCCGATCACATTTTCAACATTGTAATCACAATCATAATTATCATCTTTATTATTTTCATAATTACTAACACAATTACACAATTGACTTATTCTTTAAACGCAATCGCGTTCCGCGAACTTTGTAACTTGAAGTTCCCACAATCAAGAGATTACATTAATTCACCATCAACAAGATAATTTGGAGTCATTTTTATCAAATATTAAATTAATCGTCTTATTCGTAGTTTTTTTTTTCTTTTTTTTTTTTTATTTAAACTTTATTTTGCTCACTATTATTCGATACCGTAAATACTATATATTGTAACATCCGCATTCAAATAAACAAACTATTATTCTTCACAAATTTAAATATAATTTTTACTAAACTTTAAATACTTGTTTTTAATTGTTGATCAAAAACTGAGGAAACTACACTATGCCAAATTTGGCATTTGATTTTAAATGAAAATTTAACGCGAAGTGACGCTATAATTGCAAAAATGTTGGAAAATTCGCAAAACTGAACAGTACAGAACAGAAGTATATAATCTGATGGACTGACAAATTTGGTCAAAGGACATGTGTGTTCTTCGCTTCCCTCAATTTAAGAATTTTCATAAAGTATTTCAACCGAGAGGGAAGATCATTCTTTTATACATAGAAATAAAAAAGGATGTTATTTTGTTACTTTTTGACGATTTTGTGCTTATATGTAATTAAACGCGTATATAAATTAGTACTCTTAATATTGTACTTTGTTGTTATTAATTTATGAACTTTCATAAAACATTTGAAAATACATTATATTTTCTTATAAATTAAAAAGTTTTATTAAAAACAATAATAATCGTACGATGATTGTCATAATATTGTTTTTATAAACAAACAAGTAAAAGCTTCACCACCACATACGTTTTTCTGACATAATTAATAGCGAGTGAGATATTTTTTAAATGGTTTTTAAAAGCAGTTTTCTGGAATAATTTATGTACAATGTAGATTATTGTATATGTGTGTATGCATAAACTACGTGATTGATACTGAAGGCCTTTTTTGTGATACGTAGTTAACTGCACGTGGTTTGATAAAATGTTTTCTTTTAGCATGAAATCATGAAATCATGAAATCATGAATTTAATTGAACTGATTCATTCATGATGATGAAATTATTATTTTTTAGTGTCTTATTATTTGTTTAAAAATTATGTTATATTTATCAATTACATGACGAAAAACAGATCATTAAAAATTTGATCGCCGATAAAAAAGTAGTCATTTGTAAGCAATTTTCTTCTAAATTTCTACTGTTACAGTAATATGTATGCTGAAAAGAAATTAAAGTTTTCAAAATCAGATAGAAAATGCATACAAATGTCGATAGTTATAAAAAACTAGCGAATATCTACAAAATTGAATATTGATAAAAACTTCTAAAAACTACAAAAATATATAAAAATATATAAACGTTTGTAAGTTGACGAAATTAGAGGATATATGTCATAATACCCAGTACCTTTTAGAAAATTAAATACCTTTCAGAAATTTCAATATTTAGCTGCAATATATTGGCTCTTGGATTATGTATTAGTACTGGTACGAATAGTTTTATTAGCATATATCAAAATCTAAACTGAAGCTTTACTTTTTTACTAATAATAAGCGGACAATGCATGTAGCAGCCGCATCTCTATTATCACAAGACATTTAAGAGTATGAATCACTGATTATTAAATAGATTATTAGACGAATCCATTTTTTAACGCACTGGACAGTATTATTGTATACTTAGCGTCTCATTGGTAAACTAATTTTACAAATTTTAACAATTAAATGTTATACATTCTATTTAAACCTGAAACCTGGGTCTATGAATATCAATTCGTTTCATTTGAAATATGTATTGATCAAATACTCGCATCACCGACAATTAACATTTAACGATTTTTTGGTAAACGAAGATGTCAGATTGCTATACATGTGGTAATTTTTGTAGCCGTGAAATTGACTATATATTTTATTACTAAGTGATCTTTATTTTAAAAAAAATTTTTTTTTGTCTTTATTTGGAGAAAATGTATTATAGTTTTAAAAAATCCCGCATTCTGGAAATGGTTGTGGATGTCATCTTCATCTACATATTTTCTAAAAATCACTCTTCAAAAGAGTAGTTGTAAAAATGAGACTGATCTGTCAATTATCCAGCTGAACTTAAATCAGTTTTTTCTTGTAAAATTCATCTCGGTTCTTCAACGAGTTGGACTATGACAGTGCACCTTTAAAAGTATAGATTTCCACTTATCTTGAAGTAGAGAATATTATACAGTATAATATAATGATAAAATAATAATAATAATAATATAATAATTGTATCAAAGTTAATTTTTTATTAATTGTTTATAGTAATGAGATAATGTCATCTTTTGTGAATAATCATTCACTTACATTTTTTTAAGACTTTTTTTTTAAAGACTTAAAATAACATTTGACTCTATTGATGCGATTTTAAAAATTATTTCTCTCTAAAATAAGTGAGAGCAAAATATATTGGTAATCTAAAATACTTTTGCTGTTAAAGAAATTCATTTTTTCAGTGTACGATTCTTCAGCCAAAATTCCAAACGGAATACTCTATGGCCATACACGAGATTTTGGTAATTTTGATGAGTGTTACAACATCGACGTTGAAGTTTTCAAGGACAACTATGATGGAAATAACATGAAAATACAAGGCAGATATTGTCTAGTGGATTTCGATTATCGACAGAAAGGTTCACCGAATCATTTTAATGGGACGCATGAACTCGATTTTGATCCTATTGACTCCGCTTGGGAATCCGTTAGAGTACGAACTTTATTATTTATTAAAAGGAGGTTTTCAATTTAAATATTCACGGTCCAATACAACTATTATCCATGATAAAATCAGGATTTTATTATTTATTTATTTATTTTTATTATGCTGACTTGTCAGCCCTTTTTACATCAATTGTGTACATTTGTAATTTTCACTATGACGAAAATTTATATATAGACATTTCTAGTTTGAACCTGAGAGTGACAATGTGTATATTTATCGGAATTTTTCCAAACAACGTGGCGCGGTTCGCCCGACTTATACATATATACTTTGCAGGCTGCTGCTTGGAAATTCGGAATAATGAAAACTGACCTGACCGGGATTCGAACTCTGTTTAAAGTTTAAGAAGTTATTACGTTAACCCCATTTATATTAAAAATACAATTTTTGGTTTTGCATTACTTTATTTGTATTACCTGAAAGTTAAATGTCAATCAACATTATTTTCATCATAGGAGTTTAAATCAATCAAAGAAATTTTCAATCATACAATATATTATAATTATAATAATCATTATTGTTTTCCTATACAATTATTGATTTTTAAATCTAATACTGAATATACATGGTCGATTAGAAAAGATTTGGCACATTAAGCTCAGGTACCACACACCGTGTTTAATCTTTTCTTGTATATTTTAATTTATATAAAATATACGTTTCATATTTTAATATATAATGTGATCGGAATATAAATTATCGCCATGTGAATGTATATCATGTAAAAAAGTTATATGGTAAAAAAGTAAACCTACTATGCGAATCAACTTGACTATTGTTTCAATTTTCAGGAAAAGGGAGATTTCCGACGTATACGGCGATATTTGTTAGAAGTTGCTACTTGCGTACCAGCAGCCTGCAGTGCGGAAGATATCGAAAAATCATTAAAAGGAGTTTATAGCGATTATGGCATGAAAAATAATTTAAACATAAAAGTATCTGTAGATCCTCGAAAATGTCAAACCTACCACGAGGCTCCAGAGATTTCGAACACCGCTATTACGTTTATGTGAGTAACTGATTATTTTTTCATTATATTCATAGAAAATTTTTCTATTATAGATTACATAAATGGGGATAATTTTTTTTAATAGGAAAATTTATTTCTTAAATTTGTTATATTTTTCAGTACCGTAACAGCTCTTATCATCGGACTAGTCATTATTTCCACATTGTATGATTATCAATCAACGAACAATGCAATGCCTCGTTCCAAAATTATCGAACTGTTTTTTTGCTTTTCTGCGCGTCGAAACTTTTCGACAATTTTTGAAGTAAATTACAATCGCAGGGGTTTTGATTCGATTCATATGCTTCGATTTTTTTTTACGTGTTTGGTTATCGTTGGCCACCGAGTAATGGTGCACTGGTTAGTACCTGCATTGAACGGTCGCTACATTGAAGAGGTAATACATGTCTCATTAATATCAATGATAGAAAGAAGAATCATAGTAAATCCCTAAAATGATTAATGTAAATCGGTACTTGTTCAGGATATATGATCTCCCGAATCGTAACAAATTTAATGGATTAATTCTAAAACATTTTTAAGCATTTCAAGTTCTCGTTAAATATGTGTATATTTAAAACATTATATTTAAAACATTATATATATATATATATATGGGGCATTCTTTCCCTGGCAAAAATGGAAGCGTACCGGTACGCTTAAAAGTACAAATTCACGCTTATAGAACGCTTTGAGTACGCTTAAAATGCAAAAAGAAGCGTGAA
>JAPYZR010003967.1:0-22777 GCA_030522945.1 Trichopria nigra
ATGTATATTTGTAAATGTAAATTAGTGGCGGAATAATGTAAAATAAAATGTAATTGAGTAAGAAGAAAGAAGCAATGTACAAGTTTTGTGAATGTAAAAAAAGTCCGTGTAACCACGCTTGTGAGCACGAAATAAACATACATACATGTACTTATTCAATCGTATACTTAAACATATTACTTTACGGATGCAGTACAAATGTTCGAATGGCTAAATATTCGAACGTCTATTTCCCTAATAGGTTATATATATTTCGAAGTGGTTATTAGAATGCCTAGTGCTCGAATATAGCGAAAGAGGCGTTCGAACATTTAGCCATTCCAACATTTGTAGTGCATCCTACTTTACGCACACGTATTTACATATGTAACGAAGTTTTAGGAAGTATATGCGCATGCATATATTTCAAATGGGAATGTTTAGAGGAATTTTGGAGGAAAATGAGACTTCCTTTAGAGGGAAAATTTTCAACCATCTGGCAACACTGCTAGCTGCTACTCATTCAGTGCACTCAGTGTCTGGCTCATGGTGTAATAAGACTTATTACTTAGGAGAGGAGAAAGGCGCAGGAGAGGGGATAGCTTGGGGCGACTTCACTGAAAAACATTTAGTGGCTCGACAGTAGTGTTTTGTAGTCATTTGTAGTGTAAAGTGGTGTAGTGTAAAGTGGTGTAGTGTCAATGTTGGTTGCTTTGACCCTTTGACCAGCTTTAATTATTGACTTGCTCTCTGCTGTTCGATCGTAAATTCGACATATCATTCTTGATTATTCTCCGGAATCAACAACATTACTGACAGGAAAATTTTAATTATGAAGAAAGAGAGAACTGCCGATAACAGCAGGCCCTTTAAATTATAAGTATTTTTAAAATTTTTTATTAGTGATAAAAAAGTGCATTTTTTATGCTTTGTATTTATTGTGTTTGATGTAAAAGTTATTTCTTCTATTATCGTTGTGTCTTTCCTCTGCACAGCTCACCAAATAGTCAGCCTCACTGGAATCAGTTTTCTGAGGAAGAGTATTATTGTAAGTAAATCTTGTTATAATTATTATATTTTAGGTGAGACATAACCGACACTGGGTTCATCTTCAATTCATAATTTCAGAATGTGATTATTGAAAACCAAATTACATGTTTTAAGTTTAAGATTATTCTTATTATTGTTGTATATTAATTCATGTTTTGTTATAATGCAGGGTTTCGTGGAGCTAACAATTGTGCCTTTGAGGGATACACTAAGGCTCATAAATCTCAACGCTAAACAATGTAGAGTATATAGAGTTACTCTGAATGATGCCTTTGAGGCCCCATTCCAGTATTTTGATCCGTTTCTTGATATCGTCCAAGGAGATACCAAACAGTACGTAATAAGATACATAACATACAAATACCGTAATAACGTTTGTCTGAAAAGTAATTATGGAAAAGCAATCTTCTCAACCTCCACTTTATATAATAACTATTCATACAATTCTCTGTTCATATATTTTGTATGCCCCTTACATTATTTTTATAAAGTTATAGATCTGTTTATTAATAAATAAATATAATTATTTTTGTAGACGATCACTAGATGTTTTTTCCAATCTTCATTTGACAGCTGCTCAAAGAGTGGATCCTGACAATAATGCTGGAGAATTGGTCATTCAAGTACCACCTGAGGCTGCCCACTTGGTGTCAGAAGGGACAAATCTTCGAATTGGAATTGAATTTTCTTTGGAACAGCCCCAAGGTGGAGTCCATTTTGTTATTCCAAGTGGCGAAGGAACTTTGGCCGAAGTAAGAATATTTAAATCATACATTTTAAGCTTGGGCTCTTTTTTAATTCTGTACACATTACCGCATAAATTACAGGTTTTTAAATTAAAAATTGTATTATTTTCAGCGAGGAGCTCACATGTATACTTACAGTTATGAAAATTCCTCAAGGTTATGGTTTCCCTGCATAGACAGCTTTGCTGAACCATGCACTTGGAAATTAGAGTTTACCGTTGATGATTCAATGACAGCGGTATCTTGTGGTGATCTTATTGAAGTTATGTTTACTCCTGACATGCGGAGAAAGACTTATCATTATGTTTTAAATATACCAACATCTGCTCCAAACATTGCACTTGCTGTTGGGTAAGTTTCAAGATGATTTTTTCTGCTAAACATTGAAATGCAGACAAATTAATAATCCGTAACTTTTACAGGCCCTTCGAAATTTTTGTGGATCCATACATGCACGAAGTTACTCATTTCTGCTTACCACATTTACTACCATCCTTGAAAGTATCAGCAAAATATGTGCATGAAGCTTTTGAATTTTACGAAGAAACTTTGGCCAATCGTTACCCTTATTCTTGTTACAAACAAGTGTTTGTTGATGAAATCGACGAAAATGTCAATGCCTATGCGACAATGAGTATATTAAAGTATGAATTCATACTTTAATTTTCTTAAATATCTCTAACTAGTATTCAAATTTCTATTAAAATCTAATCTTTTTATTTGAAGCACAAATATACTGCATTCAACTGCAATTATTGATCAAGTTTACATTACTAAGATTGCAATGGCTCAAGCAGTTGCCGAACAATTCTTCGGTTGCTTCATCTCCATGCAAAACTGGTCTGATACGTGGCTACCGAAGGGTATTTCAACTTATTTGACTGGTTTGTATGCAAAAAAGTGCTTTGGAAACAACGAATATCGACAATGGATTCAGTCCGTAAGTTTAATTTTATTACAGTTCGTTCATTTAGTTGTGAGTTTAAAAAGCGGAATAAATTATGGAAAGAAGGTTTATTTTTGCAATAATTAAGGATTCAACAACGTCACTAACCTTAATTAAAATTAATTAACCTTCAAATTTATTTTCAGGAATTACGTGAAGTAGTTAAATATGAGGAACATTTTGGTGGTATAATACTTGATCCATCACAACCACCAGCTCCTATGCCTACTGTGGCCAACAGCCCAGCACCCATTCCCAGGCTACCAGATCCCGGATTTTACTTTCCAATCAGAAATCTACACACAATGTCACCGAAATATATAGAAGTTCTTCGCAAAAAAGCACATTTAGTAATGAGAATGCTGGAGCATAGAATCGGTCTCGTACTTTTGCTTCAGGTATGTACATTATTATTTTATAAAACTAAAGTATCTTGCATCTCATTTCTTTGTCTTATTTGATGTAGATTAAATAGTAATTCACTGTTTAATTTTGTTTTAAACTGTAAATTTTAAAGAATATAGCAAATCATAAAATTTGATTATTACGGAAATAGTATATTCATCGTAAACATTGATGTAAATTATTTTATTGCATCATGCAAAAATATTGTAGAGTAAAAAGATATTGTAGGGTAAAAATAAATTATTTTAATTTCTTACATTTTTTAAAACTTTGAATACACACCCTCTTTCAATGTTGACCTATTATTTAAATACAATTACAATTTCAAAAACTAATAAAGAGTTTACATTAACAGGTGTTTAATAAACAATTGGCATTAGCAGCGAATGCATCCCAGCAAAAAATCGATTCTGGATTATGGTCTCACATGCTGATCAGTACCAATGTCTTTACAAAAGCCATTTTCACAGTAACTGGAAAGGACATGGCTGTATTTATTGATCAATGGGTTAGAACTGGTGGTCATGCAAAGTTTAGTTTAAGTTTTGTATTTAACAGAAAAAGGTTAGTAGGGGTTTAGAATGTATTATTCACATCAATTCAGCACTGAACTTATTTTGTAATACATTTATTATTTTTAATTCAGAAATACTGTTGAGTTAGAAATTCGACAAGACATAACTCATCAGCGTGGTATTAGAAAATATGTAGGACCATTATTAGTGAATATTCAAGAATTAGATGGCACCTTCAAACACACACTGCAAATCGAGGGAACTGTCGCCAAGGCAGATATAACATGTCACAGTAAGAGCCGTAGGAATAAAAAGAAAAAGATTCCCCTATGTACAGGCGAAGAAGTCGATATGGATCTTTCAGCTATGGAGTGAGTTATTTTATTTAATTAATTAATTATTTATTTCTTTTATTTAACTATCAATTAATTAGTTTTGCCATTCGCTCAATAATACTTCTGTCATTATTTAAACTTATTCTTATGCTCCATGTGTATATATGCGAGAGCCGACAGCTACTCCTTTGCCGCAATTCTTTACTACGTACGTGCAACTTAAATGACAAAAAATTGTTTATTGCGTTTTATTTTGTTCCTTATGGTTTGAAGCATTTGATGCAAAAATAGGGAATCATTTTTTTTTTTTCCAAAGTGATCAAATTTAATACTTTGTCTTTATTGACGTCGAATCAATAAATAAAATAATTCGGCATTAATATAAGACGGTTAGTATTATTTCATTAACGGCGAGCTATTTTTATTTTGGAGTTTTTCGAATCGAGGAAATCAGAGTTTCAAACTCCGTCAAATTCGAATTTTTTTTCTCCAGTTCGAAAGCGAACAAACATTGGAGTGTAACCAAGTGAAAGATGTTCATATTTTCAAGTGTCAAAACCTACGATATTCGAAATTAATCAAATTATTATCATTGTCCGCATCCATACTTTCAACTCACATGCCTGCTGAGGTTATACTGAAAGTCCCCCGAACTTAAAAATATATATTTATTTCTTAAGTGGGATTTATAATTATTTAAAGTTTTTTGCAATAAATTTTAACTGCATTTATCATTCTGACTAATCGTAAATTATAATTTTAGTGATTCGCCAGTATTATGGATACGCTTAGATCCTGAAATGACTTTGATGAGAGCTGTACAAATTGAGCAACCTGATTATCAATGGCAGTATCAATTAAGGCATGAAAGGGATGTTACTGCCCAATTAGAAGCAATCGATGCGTTGCAAAATCATTCCACACCAACTACGAGATTGGCCTTGACAGATACTATCGAAAACGAGGCTTGTTATTATAAAGTCAGGGTCAGTGCAGCACATTGTCTCACAAAGGTAATAAAATAATAATTTTTAAAGTATATTTTTTATGCAAAATACTACGTGGCAAGTACTCTAATTTTTTTTAAGGATCTGTCATCCTTTATATATATATGTATATCATGAAGATGATTTAAGATTTTAGAAAATATGAACTTGAATGACAAATTTCACTGTTTTTTACAGGTTGCAAATGCTATGGTCGCAACTTGGGCTGGTCCTCCTGCTATGCTAGCTATATTTAGAAAATTGTTTGGATCTGCGTCTTGTCGCAGAATAATAAAACAGAATAATTTTTCGAATTTCCAGCATTATTATTTGCAAAAAGTAAGTATAAATAATATTTACGAATCATTTATTACTTCACCTGACGCAAGGTAAGCAAGTATTGAATTTACTCGGCCGAATTAAAAAGAAAAACCGAAGGGGCGAACCAGGACAATCTTGCGAGCCAGGAGTCAAGTGGTTGAGTTTCTATCCTATTTTTGTTTCCAATTATTCACCTTTCACATGTTTTTTCCAATGTTATTTCAGACTATTCCAGTTGCAATGGCAGGCCTTCGAAATGCGCACGCTATCTGTCCGCCAGAAGTTCTTTCATTTCTTATGGATCTCTTCAAGTATAATGACAATAGCAAAAATCGCTATTCAGATAATTACTACAAAGCAGCCCTCATTGAAGCCCTTGGAGCAACTGTTACTCCCGTAATCAGCATGCAGCATGGGTAAGGCTTTTCAATTTGTGATGGCTTTAACTACAAAATTATACACCATTGCTATATGTTTTGATTATTTGGGTGTTCTGAATTATAGTTCAAAATTCTACCTGAAAAGGTGTATTTCGCATACCAATCAAAAATTAATTTATTATCTTCATTAGTTAGTGCATGGTCCAATAAATTGATTTTGTTATTTTGTGTTTCTACCGTGAATTGTAAACTGTCATGATAACTATTTTGTAGAAAACTATGAATGTAGTAATTATTATAAATTTTGTTTTTGTTTCAGAACTGCGATCACTGCAGAATCGTTATCTGTTGACACCAAAGCAATTTTAGAAGAGGTTACGAGGAATTTGAATATGGAAAAGTTACTTCCATCTTACAAATATACCGTTACAGTTGCTTGTCTGAAAGTAATTCGTATTCTCCAAAAATTTGGTCACCTACCGAACAATCCACAGCTATTTAGAGCTTATGCCGTATATGGTCAATTTATTGGTATGTTCTTTAACGTATAATGTGAATAATGTTTTATATAATTGTCTATTTGTCCACAATTAAGTAAGATATGAACAATTTATTTCATTTTAGATGTAAGACTAGCAGCATTAGAAGCTCTCGTTGACTTCACACGCATCGATGGTAAATGGCCAGACTTGGAATTTTTGTTGGATATAGCTGAAAATGATCCACATCCTGGGATACGCCATAGATTAGTGAGGCTACTTGTGGAAAATCCACCCTTTGAAAGGGCCCACAAGCATAGGTTAGATAAACCAGAGCTTGTTCATAGGATCTGGAATCTAATAAAGTACGTAACAATTTTAGATTATTTAATAAATTAAGAAAATACCGAAACAGTATTTTTATGATCTTTGTTTATTTTCAGTGGCATGCTTTCTCACGACCCAAAGTTACGATGCGATTTGGTGGATTTGTATTATACGTTGTACGGCTCGAAACGACCACTTTCCCTTCCGGTTGCGGAATTAGCGATGCTAATGAAACCAAAAAAAGTTACGAACGAAAGTACAGAACTAAATGTAAGATTACTTATTTACCAAAGATTAATTTTCATATATGTGTTATTAAATTATAAAGTACAATTTGAATGATTCTGTTTGCAGATTAAGCAAGAACCCATAAGTGAACCGGAGCCTACCATAACAACTGGGAATAAGAGGAAATTATCACCAATTAGAGAACCACAAGAGCCTTTGAGTATACCGGAGAGTGTACACGTCATGAAACGACCAAAGACTGATAATGTAAGTTTTCGAATATAATTACTTTGCATTTTGAATTTATCAATTATCTTATAATTAATTTATCAAGAAAGTAACACAAGCATTTAATTTTTTGGTACATATTTTTTTTATTTAAAAAAAAACGTTCTGACATTAATCGAAATCTGTATGCCTATATTTTTTTTATTACCGTCATTCAATTTACTTGGACGAAAAAAGTTAGCACATGTACGTGTATCTATGTATTTAAATTCTCACAATATCTCTAAAACGAATGAGCAGAATAACTTCTGTAACTTCTTTTTAGAAATGCCCACATAACGGAATGAACTGATTACATTTTGATACACATCCAAGCTGTGAAAGATTTTCAAAATTGCTGTTTTCGAAAAAAATTTCCAGCCTTTTTATATTTTCGAATTAACATTCTGTACGCTATCTCGATATATATATACACATTTGCAACATTATATATATTTTAAATTCGAGTTTGATGTACATAATGTTATTCATTGGAAAAAAGGCCAAAAACTATAATTAAAATAAAAAGAGTTAAATATTATGTGCTTATACAAAACAATTTTATTAATTTTTTCCAATTTTTGTGTTTCTAGGAAGATAATATTTCCGTAACTAATGACGGCAAGGTAAAGTCTGAGTATTACAGCGATAATTCAGCTTCGCTTCCTGGAATCTTGGGTACTCATGGTCCTGTTGGTTTTGAACCAGGAATGTTCAAAAAGAAGAACGAAGAACATAAACAAAAGAACGATTTGGCGACAAAGGTATATATTATCTGTTATTAAATGCTATAACTGTTACGTATATTTAATTCATATGCACTTGTAAGTAATGTACTGCGAATTTGAAAGGAAATAAATAAATATTTTAATGATTAGGAATTGTTAAGAGAATAATGTGAATATTTGTTAATTTTAATAATATACAATTAATATTTTAGGCGAAGAAAAAGAAAAAGGACAAAAAGAAACATAAACATAAGCACAAACACAAGCATCATGGTGTAATAAACAAGGTACACCACGGGCCTGGCACTGCCGAGTTTCGCGAGGACCCTTATTGAAGACGCGAGGAACTAATCCGCAGCACTAAGGCGTGCAAGTGGTAGCGTATAAGCCATTCAATTATACATGAATAGAAAAGGAAGGTGGTGGCTCAGTTGATAGAGCGTTGACCCTTATATACTTGAAAGGCTCGAGCGTTGTAAGTTCGATTTCGGGTTAAGGACTTTTTTTTTACTTTCTTTTTCACTTTCTTTCAATGTAAATATTTCTATTTTATTTTTTAGAATATGTAATACATATTTTCAATAAATATATTATAATGATAATTTGTAAAAATGTTTAATTTATAAAATACTTGTATATAATGAAATAAATGTATTAATAAAAATGCAAATTCGTGAAGTGGTCATAAAGATCAATTTCTTTTAATTTTTATAAAGAGACATTTATATATCAAGTAATATATTTTTTCGAGTTCCAGAAGATAATTAAACTATGTACATAAATGTACATATACGTCTAAGGTCTAAGCTGAATTGCTGTTTGATTGATTGTGTGTTGTTTTATTCTGTGCATATTTTACATGTGTGTAAATGTGTAAATGTGTAAAGCTAAGTGATTTGTTCTCACATGCTGAAACAAAAAAACACAAAATTTCATGTGGGGTATATGCGCAAGCAAATAAACTTCCGTTCAAACCTTCGAATCAACAGATTGGCATTACGAAACTTTTAGGTATACATACACAGACATGCATATAAAAGGGATAGGTTAATTCAATGATCAATTTTTTGACGAGATATGTCTATCTATGGCTTTAATTATGTTTGTGAGAATGTTTGATAAATTTCTAATTTAAACGTCTCTTATTTGTAGGTATTGTGATCTTGTATTTTAGTGAAAAAAACAAACAGATTGTGTCAACATTCCTTTCAATGGCGAGGTTGGAAATGGGGAATGCCAAAGGCATTATAAAATCGTTGAAAAATGTGCTTCAAGTTTTCAAATTGAATATTCAAAAAATGATTGGAATAGGAACTGACAATGCTTCTGTGATGACTGGCTGCAATCACAGTGTCTATACTGAACTAAAGAAAGATGTACCTAACCTCATGCTTATTCGATGTGTTTGTCATTCCATACAATTAGCTATAAATCATTCTTGTAAAGAAAGCCTTCCAACGCATTTAGAATTTTTAGTTCATGAAACGTATAATTGGTTTAGTATGAGTTTCAGTCGATTATCTTCATATAAACAATTATATGAAACACTTAATAATGGCAGGGTGACTTTTATTTACATTTCAACCAACAATAGGAATTTTAAGAATTATTATATTAAAATACATAATTTTTTAGGAGCCACTAAAAATTACAAAAGTTATTGTGACACACGATGGCTGTCTATTGCGATGGCAGTCTCACGTACATTAGAGCAGTGGCTCGAATTAAAGACCCACTTTAGTATCTCAAGAAGCAGTGAAAAATGTTATACTGCTAATACCTTATACCAAATGTTTAGTGATAATACTAATTATTTGTACTTACTGTTTCTTAAGCCAATTCTTTCAGAGATTCAAGTATTAAATAACAGCTTTCAAAGCAACACGAGTGATGCAACAAAGTTACTGAATGATTTAATGCTGGTTATCAATTCTTTGAAAAGCAAAATTATAAATCCAGCACAACATAGATTGGATATCATAACAAATAATTTTGATAATTATATAGATAGAACATGTTATTTAGGCTACAGATTTGAAAACCAAGTCGACCAGTATAGAAAAGAAAAAACACTAGATGAAAGAACTGAAAAAATTATTCGCATCAGATGTACAGATTTTATAGTTTCTCTAATCAAACAACTGAAACAAAGGTGATGGCTCTATTAAAAATATAGGTATACTATTTTTCAGCATTCTTATACTATATAATTTAGTATTTATTATTTTTTAGATTGCCTGAAAATTATGAAATTTTGAAGAAAATTGATTTAATTTCTGTAAATAATGTGTTAAAACATGTGAAAGAGGACCTGTCGCCTATTTTAATAACATTTGAGAAGAATCCTGAAATAAGAGAAAGAAAAATTCAGCAGTATCAAAATATAAATTACATCAAATGGATGAATGTATCAAATACTTCTTTATTTTGGACGGAAGTACATTCTTACAGGGTTTGAAATTATTGTAAACAAATCATTTCGAAAAATAAATTTAAAATTTGAGTTTCATTTCGTTCTTTCTTTTCAGTGTCGTCCTTTTTGTCTTTTTTTAATTTCTCTGAAAGATGTATAATTTCTCTGAAAGATGTAAAAAAAAGTAAAAATGGAAAAAAAGTAACAATGAAAAAAAGTACAAATGAAAAAACGAAAAAAAGGAAAAGTCGTCCATCTTTACTGATTTGCCGTTATAAATACAATTCGCTATGTTAAGTGCTTGGCGATGGCAAGTTCTCGCTTCCGCAATTTACCGCAAAGCGGTCGCTGCGCGCACCACGCCTGAGTGGCGGGAATATTTAAACGGGAAGTCTGGTCGGTCTGGCCAAACCATTACTTATTCTATTTTTATATTGCAAATCGATAAAAAATCAATGGAAAATGATTTGTTTAAATACGTTAATTTTTAACATTATTTCAAATAATAATTTAATATTAAATTATTGTATATATATAAATATTTTAGTGACTGATTTTTGACGTTCTCGTTGGTTGACTTGAATTTAATTATAATATACTGGGTGTGCTGATTAACAGTACTTCATGTGGTGATTCTTCGAACAATTTCAAACAAAAAAGTCCTGTTCAGAAATTTGATCCGATTGGTAGTTTAATTATGACGAATTAGTTGGCCCTTGTGGACTGTGGAATGAAACTTGCATGAGTGGCCAACAGTTAGGTAAGTCAATAACAAACGTTCGAGAATGATCCCTGATCGCAATGTATTTCAATAGGCATGAAAGGCCAACTAAAAACAATGTGTTGAATAAATAAAAGAACAATTCAAGAAAGCTGAACGAAAGCGTGTCGGCGTGCAACGAATCCGCATCGCGGATTTACTGTATGTACGATCAGCTTCGATATCGGGCATATACGAGAAAAACCGCGTAAATAACGATGCCGACATTCTGGTGCCTTTTGGCACTTTTTACTGGAGATATTTTTCTAATTCCACCATGATATTTATGGCTTTCGTGGCGCGTGCGCAACCATTTTCTTCCTTCCATCGAAATGATCGAAATGCAAGCGTGCAAATGTACATCACTGTTGCTGTACTACAATCAATTATTCTTCAATATCGTGCAATCCAATCGTTTATACACCGCGAAACGTTTCGGAATAAGCCACACGAGCCACACGAGCCACACTAACGTGCATCATTTTCCGTTTGTCGAACCTTCGGATAAAAACGTACGCATACATACCCGATCAATGCTTGCCTCGATTTCAGATACAGTGTTGGAAGCGTTGGAAGTGCTATCAACCGCCGCCAGTATAAGGCGCGCCGAATTTTGAACACGATTCGCGCTACATTTCTGTGATGGCGTGCAAGGCTGTTGTTGCGGCAATTTCGAAGACAAGTGTGAGCTTTTGAAAATTTTGACAACGGTCTTCGCCGAGACTTGAAAGAGGATGGCGGACAACCAGCAAAGCAGATTCGAGAAATCTCTCGGTTTGTTGACCACCCGCTTCGTCACGCTATTACAAAAAGCCAAGGACGGCGTCCTGGACTTGAAAGTGGTAAACGCATTTGCTAAAACCCGGCCGATGGCGAAACCGAACGTCGTCCTCGTCGTTTAGGTTAAGTCTCCCGCACGCCATTCGTAGCTTGCGGGAGTTTTGAAAAAAGCCGACAGGACAACACGACGACGTGGACGACTCGGCTTCCTCATCGGCCGTTTCGAACGTCGGCAAGGACTCGTGGCAGGCGATCAATTGCTTGGCCTTCGCCGTACGATAAAACTCCTTACATAACCTAATAAAGACTCGGACCCTCATTTGGGATATTCACAATGTCCAATCCGGCTGATTGCTCTGCATTTAAAATCGTCGTGAAAAGAAATAATTTTTTAGTGACCTTTTGAAATGCAATTCAAGCCTACATTGTGGTCTCGAGGCATAGTCGAGTCATGAAATTTGAATTGTATTTGTAATCTAATTTGTATCCACATACATTTGCAATACATACATTAAATAGATATTTAAACTGAACAATAAGAAGTAACGTTAAATTTTTTTATGTTCGAAACTGCAATAACTCTAAGTAAATTAAAAGATTATATATTTTCAAATTCTGCTTGTTTTTGTATGTAATTGCGACGTGGTTGCTTTAATTTTTGTTGCAGGCGGCCGACCTTTTGGAGGTCCGGCAAAAGCGTCGAATATACGACATCACAAATGTTCTGGAAGGCATTGGTCTCATCGAAAAAAAGAGTAAAAACAGTATTCAATGGAAGTACGTTTATTTTTTATTTAATTAATCAGTTTTATTGATTAAGTGTAATGTTATTACAAATATTAATTTCAATCATATGTATTTAATTTTTTTAATTGTTACCATTTGAAAAGGGGTGCTGGTCCAGGATGCAACACTCAAGAAGTTGGTGAAAAATTATCTGATCTCAAGGAAGAACTTAACAAACTTGAGGAACATGAAAAATTAATTGATACTCATACGCAATGGGTGAAACAAAGTATAAAGAATGTTGAGAATGATTCTTTAAATAGAAGATACGCATATGTCACATATGAAGATCTAAAGGAAATATTTAAAGATGAGTTAATATTAGGCGTTCAAGCACCGCCTGATACCCAGTTGACTGTGCCAAATTTGGAAAAGGTGTGTGGTTCGATAATCAATATAGTATTCTGAAAATACCTGCACTCTATTTAAGATCTAAAACTTTTCACTCACTAAAGACACTCAGATGTGTTCTTTATTAAAAAAAAAAAAAAAAAATACGCATTAATTCAAAGCATATGTAATGCCCACAGAATTGGTGGAGATAATAAAAGAGAAGTAGAACGTGTCAAGTGGTTATAGAGTCTTCCTATTCTGAAAGATATAGGAAATGATATTCACAGGGAGCACTGATCTTGAAAAATTGATTATAACAAATTTAAAAAAAAAAAAAATTTTTTTATTAATAATATTATGTTATTTATCCATTCATAACTTATCTTTTACAGATTAGAGATGGAGATGCTGAGATGGAAATAAACTACAAATTACATTTAAAAAGTTCCTCTGGTGAAATCTCAACTTATATAGTAGAGCCTGAATTAGCAGAATCCTATGACAATAGAGTGATAGAATTAAGGCTTCAACAAGATTCAACAATAAAAAGTAGTCTTAAAAGAAAAAGGGACGAAGATGAACAAAAAGAAGAATCTAAGCCTAAAAGAAAAGTTGGAAGGTAAAAAATAATCTAAATTAAGAAACTTTTACAAAATTGCTCTTATCGCATTGGAAATAAGCAAATTAATATTTTCAATCTGCATAGAGCAAATATTATATTTCGTTGTTCTGCTTGGGGATTAGCAATTGTAAAATAAAATTGACTAATTTGGTGCAGACCATACAAATTTTTTCAGTATTGGCCATATAATTTATTATTGCTTTGATGAAATGATAAGTTACTTGTACATTACAAATAAATTTCTTCATTAAAATAATTGCATATTCTACATAGGCCACCGAAGGCAAGTAAAGTGGATCCTATTATATCGGAAGATGATGATGAAGACGATCATGAGCTTGAAGCCAAAATTATCCTACGTGATGTTAACACGTCAGGTATGTTTTTTAACTTTTTTTACGAAACTAAATTAGTGTGGTATTAAATTTTATTTCTTTTCCAGGATATTCTCGATGGAACTTAGATTTCATAGATGAAATTTACTCCGGTGGTAAGCACTTGATTTTGTTTTATATTATTATTTTACATGTGTAACACAAAATTTATGTTGATGGTTGTTCACCCTGTTAACACTACTAAAATGTGCATAGAAATGGGAGGAATTGAGATATACATGCTTGCCGATGTACGTGTATTTGTCCACCAATATTTAAACATTTTTTTTTGTTTATTTAACGTCAACTTTTGTGAATCTATATGGGACTAATTCGTGACGAGACCTACAATTTATAAAGGGGGAATTTGAACCACCTGAGCTTTGGAGTTATTAAACACTCGTATTTATAAATAAATACACTGGTGTATGTAAATATTAATGCACGTATGCCCCAATTCATATAAGTGCTAAACACATTAATAATGTTAACAGTGTCAACAGTAACTACGATTGAAATAATAATGTGAATAACTTTATCTTTCAAACCGTATCCTTTTTCAAGTTTCCAGATTCATTTTGTCTAGTATTTGAACAGCTCTGAATGCAGAATGAATCCGGAATCACTAGTTGCCATTGACTTAAACATTAGTTTTTTTTTTTTTTTTAATATAGTTTATAACATAAATATCGAAATTGTTAATGAACAATCCGTGTTGGATAAATGGTTAGCTATTTGGTCTCTCGTAGAAAAGTAAAATTCTTTCACTACCGAGATCCTCACATATAAAATATCAGTTTATATTTGAACAGATCAGTTAATATATATAATATTACATTATGTGCTTGTTTCTGTTGTTATATATATAATTATATATATAATATATATAAGTAATAATTGTTGTTTTATATTATTCTTACTTAACTTTACTTTAATTTGCAGTTTGCGGGCCATTGGTCAGATTAAGTCCACCACCAGAAGATAAAGATTACCATTTTAACCTAAGCAACACTGAAGGAGTATGTGATCTTTTCGACATTGTGACAGAATGAGTGTAAATTAACTAAATTAATTTGTGTTTTAATGAATCGACATGTACATCCAGCTCATGTCTATTGCGTCTCCGAATAATTCCGAGTTTGCTGTGAATAAACTACGATGATGTATATAATTTTAAACAGATAACCGCGGCATCGGTTTTTGCCGTCGAGCTGGAAGACTTTCAAATTCGTTTTCGAAAAAAGCTCGAGTTTTTTTCGACTTATCGAGGGCACGCGTTATTTGCTATACAGTCCACAATCATGTTCAACGGCTTTCCATAAAGAGCGACCTTCATCTTCGCCCGTCACCTTCCGGAATTTAATACTTGTTTAGTTTGTACATATAGTAAACGTTCGCTGAGCTTTTTATCGGTTTGTATAAAATAGAAGGCACGAACTGCAGTCGTTGAAATTTACAATACTGTTGTAACCGATTGAAGAGCTGCGAACTGTTGTTGCGTTGAGTGCGAAGAAAAGGAGCTGTTATTTTCTATCGATGTTTGGGTATACTGTGTAAATTCAGAGTCCAAACAAAAGTTCTGTTATATGTACAGAGCAGCATGCATTTTTGATCAAGTACGTAAACGAATCAAGCGCTTCCATGGTAATGGAAATATCAAACTTTATACTCTTGAATAAGAAATATATTTCAGTACGAGGTAAATGGCATATCTAAAATAATAAGTAATTAAAATAACTGAATATTTACCAAGAAAATGATACCCTGATAGCATATTGGCATCTATGTCAGCTTTTTCTAGCAATAAATAGGCACATTTTCAGTGAATACTCTGGAATGCACGGACGTATCTGACTTGTTGCTATCAGGAATAATTGCTTTTCCCTCATTGTTGCATCAATTAATTAAATCATATGCTTTAATTCCTTCAATGCTGGAATTAGTTTTTATAATCAATTTTGTGATGTTATGATTCAGAAAATTATTTTTTACATATGTTTATTACTGCATGGTATTTCTATAAAAATGTTTTCTTGTAAGTAAATATTTCTAACTTTGAGACAATTGTTATTCTTTCATGCATTAGCAACAAATTTGATTTTTAATATTTTTACGCCGTTCATTAATACGAATGACTTTAAGGTGCTATTATTGTTAATGTTTGTTAATGAAATATTTATATATATATATATATATAAATATTATGATATAAAAATAAGTTGATATTTATTTGCATGCATCATCAAGAAATTGATGGTTTGCACATTTGACTAAAAGTTGATGCATTTCAGCTGCTATTATAACAGGAGCAAAGAATGAATTTCCATATACCATCGAACGCTTTCGGTTTTTGCGAAATGATTAGAACCTGCATGAAGCTCACTTAGGTGTACAGATGCTGAAGCTGCCAAATGAAATCAACAATTCCAGCAAACACATAATGTAACTTAATTGAAAAGTAAAAATTGATGTACAGTGATGTAAAGTGCGATATTGTGAATCAATTTCATTGCTGATAAAGAAGTGTATTACAGAATTGTATTACATACAAAGTACTAAAAAATAATAATTTTGGAAAATCTTTTCAATACTAATATTTTTATTAGATTGGTGTAAATCGGAAATACTCTTATCAACGTTACACATTCCCAAAGTTCGATACAGTTAAATAGTCACACGGCAATGAATATAGGTAATATTTCGTTTCAATTTTTTCAAGTATTCTACTCTTTATATCAATCCAATAAAAATTAGCATATTTAAATAAGTAATTTCATTTATTTATTGATACCCTTCATAACTTTATTACTATTTTGTATTTGTAAAACAATTATATTTGCAGTCAATGTTCTTTTCTTAAAATTGTTAACCTGATAAATGGTGCACGGTTGTATATCGCCACTTGAAATATCGTTGATTTTTTTTTACAGATTTAAATTTGTTTTCATCAGACTAGAAAATTAATGCATTATTTGATTGTGATAATAGTAGCCTTACGCACTACCTATGACCTATTGTTTTTCTTACGTCAAAGCCATACAGATTTCTTGGTTTCATCGAAAGGGTTAAGCAAAATTTAAAACTTCTTCGTTAATATCTTTATATTAATCATTGATGGTTATATATCAACTTTAAACTATATGTTTCATCTATTTGACCCCTTGCACTAATTGTCATATAAAATTGAAATTGATACGACATAAATTCATTCACTAATAACTTTCTTAAATAACAAATTCCATCATGCATATTTTTGATCATATAAATATATACTTCAGTAGCACATTGCTTTAGAACTTTTTCTCTGGAATCTATTAGAAACTTCACAAGAAAGTTTCAACTTTCAATTGAAATTAAATTCCTTGTCACATACAGCGAATATATCTTTCGTATTTCTTTCGTATGATGGTAAAACCATCACTATATTTTCATTAGTAATATCGATAATAGTAATATTATATTACGTATAGGCTGCATTAACACATACATATATATATAATTATCATTCATTTTCGATTATTTTTGTTTTTTGTTATTTCTATTTTCTATTTCTTTTATAGAAAATTATTTTGTTAACGAGTTATATTCCTTTTATTTGAAAGTGATAATTTACATCTGTTATAAAAAAGATGTGCATATTATTTTCCATCAAATGAATAATAATAAATTTTTATAATTAATATATACATTTTATAGACTAGTGGAATTATGTTTTTATTTGAAAATCACTTTAAAGTTGCTTTTTCTACTACTAAGAAATATAAAATATATATACCAGCGAAACAAACATATAATATATTATACATATCAATACACACAGTTTTTGGACTCGCAGTATTGATAATAGATTCATCAAATATTTACTTTATGTTTTGCATTTATATCTATACTCAATTCAACAATCGGAAAACACCATAACGTCTAATTTTAATGACTGTATCCATTGCATTACCAAATAAAAGTTATCATCGATCTATAAACAAAAATAATCTTACATTCATATATATATATATATATATAGAATTCCAAAATACAAAAAGCACTATACAATTGTTTGCATATATATATAAATATGTGTGATGGAATTATACTATAATTATGTATATGTATGTATATAATATTAAAATTTTGACAATCGTATCTCCAACACAAAATTATTTCTTTTTATATATAAAGCGCCAGCTACCCCTTGGTTTCTGCGCAGGAGCAGCTTCGCGCATGTCGATTGCGTAAGGTCACGAAATTCGACGAAAATACACGGGTGGACGGGGCAAACTGGGCGAACTCATGATCAAGGCCAAGATAAGAATGGACCGACCGATTTCGTCATCATCGTGCTTTTCCGAGTATTCGTTATAAGCCCCCTTAGAGCGATCACCGACGACATGCGCGAGCACTGCAATTGGCATATCACGAGAGAATTTTGGCGAAATTCGCGAAGGTGACTCGATTTTCGAACGGCCCGCTCTTCCGTCATATATAGAGCCCCTTCCGCCGCGCGATCTCGTAGGTATAAAACCTGTTTTATATTTTGCATTAAAAATGACAGATACGACAATGACAATCACACCAAATTCCAAAATATGCCATTCGTAAACTTTCCTCCAGACTATTACGTCATGAATCGTTGAATGTTGCAGGCGCTGGCAACGAGGATATACATACATACAAAGAAACATTCTAGAAGTGTAGGTGAGACCTGAACCTGCCACTGGGGTGTGCAACCTACTTAGATACTGTCAGGCACTCGTATTCAATAAGTCGGTATACTTTTGCGTTTATAGATTTTATACGATGAGGGTTATTCTTGTAAAATTCCGTGAAGTGACTAAAAAGTACCCGGTTGTCAGAGGCATGGCATCGTACACTGTCATCTGGCCAGTGGCGAGCCTTATTCAACAGAAAATTACAGGCAAAGAACAATTGGATTATATGCAAGCCCTCAGGTTTAGTATCTATGGAGGAATGTTTGTTGCTCCAACACTGTACTGCTGGCTGAAATGCGCTTCACACTTCTGGCCTAAAGCAGATTTGAGGTCTGCTGTTACTAAGGTAAAGATATATGAGTTATTTAAATCAGATTTATTTTGACACTCCATTAGTTCATTTCGATACTTGATTGGTAATACAAAAAATTAATAAATCACTATAAAGAGATTTAAGCAAATGTTAGAGATATTAATTTTTTTACAATCAATAAAAAAGCCTGCTAGTAACCTTCTTTTCATATTACTGGTAAATTTATAACAGTCATTGGAAATTATAAAAGTTTCTTTATATCAAGGAGTGTAATATTTTTGTGAGATATAGATGACTATGAGAAATATGTACGATAAGAAACAAATGTAATAATAATGATGTTACGAAGTTTTAATGTTTGGAAAAAATGTAGAACCATCTTTTTAAAATTCATAAAACCTTTACTTTAGTTAATATTTATTTAGAAATTTAATGCAATACCTGATGAGTAAAAATCTTTACAATAGTTATTTTCCATTAAACTTGCTGGGTAATGTAATATCAGATTGCTAGAGTTTACTGATGGATTCTGATAAAATTGTGTACAGAATTATACAAGTACTATCAGTCAAATTAAAAATCTTAATTGCGATGTACTTCAAACTTTAAAAGAAATATTTTATTCAAATGAAACATAGAATTTTCATAAATGAGCAAAAATCAACATAGGCAAAAAATATTAATAATACGATATAAAGAAATATAGATGATTACGTTATGTTGTATACATTTGTGTTGTAGGCCCTTGTTGAACAAGTCACTTATGGGCCAGGTGCGATGTGTTGCTTTTTCTTTGGCTTAAATCTTTTGGAATTCAAACCAATTTCAGTCTGCTTAGATGAAGTAAAAGAAAAATTCTGGCCGACTTACAAGGTAAATAATATAATGAATAATAGTTTGGTGTAAATATTTCCATATCGTATTTTTAATATTCACCTTTGTACTTAGATCGGTGTGTGCGTTTGGCCAGTTCTGCAAACTATCAATTTCCTTGTGATTCCGGAAAAAAATCGAGTGGTCTATGTTAGTATTTGCAGTTTGATGTGGACGTCCTTTTTGGCATACATGAAGGCACATGAGACAAAAAAATTAGCTGCTGCCAATGCCAAAAAAGAAAGCCCCGAAAGCAAAGAAGAAAAACCAGTATCACCATCAAAGTCTAGGTTTCTAAAGAGTTTAGAAAAACCTACCACATGGTCGACTGCTCTACGATGATGTACTATTAGGCATTGAATTTTTTTTAGCTTATTTAAAATTTGTATAAAGGTTACCTTAGGTGTTGAAATTTTTGTTTATATTTTGTTATAAATTTTACATATATATTGTTGATGTAGAAATTTTTTGATGCTACCATCATATTAGGTCAATTTCATTATTACATACCGTTATTGTATTGTGACTCCGTCTTAAGGAAGGAGTTTGAAAGTAATTCAATCAGCTTGAATTAAAACTTTAATGCGAGTCAACACCAAAATTCTTTGTACATTATCAAATTTATAGAAATTGCACGAGGATACGATGATTGATACTGCAACAATAAAACAATTGTACGTATAGTACATGGTGACTTATGTGTTTTGTTTATCATCATTACATGAGATACAAATTTAAAAACCAGTTAAACAATAACAAAATGTTTAAACGTAGGGCTAACAGATTGAATATATTTGAAAGATACTCTTTTGCAGTTTTGTTTGCAGAGTTTTATGAAAACCTATGAAAAACGAATTGCATAATATTTTATACTGTACAAGTCACTTGTGAAGTCACTAATAAAATGACTCCAGACGCAGAAAAAATGTGGAAATGAAGTTGAAAAATATGTGAACATATTTTATGCAACGTAATTCCTCACATGTAGATTATACATTCCTCTATAATGAGGGAACAGGAACCTTGAGCAACTATGAAAGTAAAGTGTTATTGAATTGCACGCATAATATTAAAAAAATCATGCGATTATCAAATTGTTGAATATAGTGTTTAAATATATATACATAAAAGTAAGTGTTTACACAAATGTACAAGATATTTTATTGAATATTACAAATGCAGTTTATTGACAACAAATTAGAATGTGATCAAAAATAAATTATACAAAAAATTTATAGATGTTCATTATTTAACATTTAATTACATATACATATGTTTGTTATCTAAACATATACTCTATGACGTTAAAACGTTTTAACATTATTGAGTATAATTATTATTATTTTCAGTACTAACCGAAGTGAATAAAAAAGTTTTATACAATTGTAATTTTTGTTTGGAATTTTTATAAAGAATAATACGTATACATATTTTATTTTTGTTTATACTCATTTTATCATATTTTACTATCTTTAACACAACCTAATAAAGTTTAAGGAGTATTGCATAAATGTCTTAAAGTCATATAGTTTTTAAATTTTTCCTCTGACAGTTAAGTCAGCGAACAGCTGATCGTCTAATTTTGCACACACACTTTCAACTCTCCGCTCATACACATGTTTACATCTGAGGATTTATATATATATATATCTATACATATGACATATAGTACCACACGCTATATGGTATATGTATATATATATATATATGTACATATATATAAATATATCGCATATGCGTATAGGCTAAAAGCTAATTTCACATTATTGCAAAGATTTAAATATTTAGCGAATGACACCGTGATACAAATGAATACAATTTAAAATTCTCTTTCAATATGCCGGCGTGTATATATATATGTACATATATGTGTATGCATTTGGGCGGCCATATTAGAAATCCAGCCAGATGATTTCGAGCCAAAGATGATCCAATTCTAATCCCAACATGGGCGTTTCGCATGTCTTTTACGCGTTCGTCGGGTTCGTCCGTAAAAATGTTAGAAAAACGCGTTTTCGGAGTGCGCAATAGTTACGGCGCGTTATTTAGCGAATTTCCTGGCGAATAAATGACCGACTTTTTGACAAATACGAAGAAATGTTCTACGATGACGTCTGTCATTCTCTTATATACATGTGACGAAGAGTGTCAGTTCATCTAAAAAAAAGATCATAATAAAACAGTGATATAAGCTCCAAAAATAAAACTATAATAAAAAGTTACTGTCATTTTGAGTCGTCAGTCGTGACGAATCGTAAAACCCTTCTTCGTAAACAAATGACATTACATCTAGAAAATGGCACGAAGGTTAGGAATAGCCGCTTTGTTCTCGAAATTCGAATCCTACAAGTGACATGACAATTGACAATGATCGATTGTTTTTTGTCGAGTCCATGTGAAAGATCACGAAGGTATTTTTCTGATAAAGGAGACAATTTTCTTGCCTAGAATTCTTCCCGATGCAAAGACAAAAAACTATCATAGATAATATATATATATATATATATACACATATATAAGGAATTTAATTTAAGGAACATTTCTTAGAAATTGTACATACAGAGTAAATGTAGGAAAGTTCTCAAGAAATATCTCATAAACGTCCGATAAAAGAAAATTGTACATTTTCAAAAGTTTACTTCAACGATGGCTGCTAGAGGTTCAAACTTTCCCAATCGTAATTCTCAAAGGTCAACACTGCTAAAAGTTGTAATTCTGGGTGATGGAGGAGTTGGAAAGTCTTGTCTTATGAACAGATTTGTGTCAAATCATTTCGATGAACAAAGCTTCCACACAATTGGAGTGGAATTTCTTAACAAAGATATCATAATCAACGGTGAATCTTATACATTGCAAATCTGGGATACTGCGGGTCAGGAAAGATTTAAAACCCTACGTACTCCGTTTTATCGAGGTTCAGACATTTGTCTACTGACCTATTCTGTGGATGATAGAAACAGCTTCAGGAATTTAACACTTTGGAAGTCTGAGTTTTTATATTATGCCGATGTTCAAGACAATTCTACATTTCCATTCATAGTTATTGGCAATAAAGTATGTAAATTCTTATTTCAGATCTATCTTTTCGTTTTGTCTTTTAATTAAATTTTTTTTTTTTTTTTTTT
>JAPYZR010003969.1:0-20519 GCA_030522945.1 Trichopria nigra
AAAATAATTCTATGGGATATTTTACAGAAGGTTAATAAAATAATGTTTAATTGTTTAATTCAAGAAAATCCGTACTTTCTTGCATAAAATCATTAAACAGTATTATCCTTCTGTAAAATATCCCATAGAATGTTTTTTCATGCTTCACTCAATGAACAAATTCCACTGGATCAATAAGTGAATCAATTCCACTGTTTTGAACAGTGAATAGATTCCACTGATTCAAACAGTGAATGTTCACTATTTCAATTAGTGAATAAATTCCACTGACACAATCAGTGACTTTTGACTGTTTTGCAGTGGTGGAACTATAACTGTGGCAATCAGTGACTATTCACTGCAAAACAGTGAGTTTTCACTGTTTCGAATTGAGAGAGATCCCGCGACTGAGACCTTTCTGGGGATGATGCTCAGTCTAGAAAATGTTAATGCCTATCGCGCTGTTTGTTCCGCGCCTCCGGCATAACGCCGTTTCTCGTTTCCCAACCCCTTCCCGACCAGGTGCGGAAAATTGCATGCAATATTTCGGTGCGCGAAGTTTCAATATTCATGCCGAATTATTCCCGGGCAGAGCGCGGTTCGCCCCTCAAAGAGCTTTTTTCCCCGTTGTCGCCAACTTTTAAAAATTGAAATACGTTTGGCACGACAAATATGCCCGTGGGAGTGTACTCTAGTGGTTCATTTGCAAAATATTCCAGGGGGAGGAATATACAATGTGGTCATAGAGTGCGAGCAAGTCATGACAATGGCTCTTCGGCATTTATTAATGATCCGCGAATACGTTTTGTAAATGAGGAATTATTGGCTTGTTTGTACACGAAAGATTTTATTGGAAACGCAAAAAGATCACTTTTGTTTTTAGTTCAACTCCTCTTTTTGTTAACTTTTCGTATACCAGCATCGTACAGACCTAGGGAAATGTCGAAAACCGATGTTGAACTGTGGGTAGAACTTTCAAATATTCTCAAAATGAGAGCGAGGATGACAGACTTAACTAAATACAACATATGTGTACCGCAGAGATCCATACCCAATACTATTTGTTCAGGGTTTTTTTACGAGAGTCCAATATTCGTTGGTTCCAGGTAATTATTTGCGAACAGTTGTCAAAGGTACATGCAGTTGGCTACACATCATTACTTTGTTGCATGTAGAAAATTATTGTTTGAATTCAATTACGAAATAACTAATCACCATTATTACTACTTTTTGCACCAAGAACAACTATTTTTTTTTTTTTTTTTTTTACTTGGAGTTCCATGTTTTTATGTTTTCGTGTTTAGCATAAGATGTAATAAGACAGGCCTACGTCTTTCATTCTCACTCTCATTTGAGAGATATCTCGGCGTTCGTCTCATTTTCCAACATGGGGTCTGGCCTTCTATAGTATAACGGCTATATTTGTCGACAATAAAAAAAAGTAGTAACTTTAACCATGAGAAGGCGTTCATGGAAAGTCTCAATTACACCTATAAAATAAAACATATATAACCGTGCTAAGGGCTGCAGAAAGCCCTGATAACCTTGACGCCTTCAGAGTATACTCATCGGGTCATGGCTTTTCAGAGTTTTTAGACCAACTGTCATGTCATTATCATTTTTTTCAGTCACAGTGGTTTATAAATCTGATTTTTTTTTGTAATCTCTATAAATTTGTCATATTTCTGAATAAATCTGTATTTACATAATGGATAAAAGTATATGCTGATTGACAAACTCAACAACGCCCTCTATAGGTAGTGTTTTGGATTCGTCTCGAAACGACCTTTCAAATGAGCCCCCATTCGACCTAATTTAAGATTTTCGACCACCCTCGTGCACCACGTGTCCAATTAGGGGTGGGGAGTCGCCCCCCCCCCCCCCCCCCCCCCCCAACAAAAAATAATTTAGAAAAAACCGACCGCTCTTTCGAGTTTTTTTGTTTTTGTTTTTTGTTGTTTTTTATATAGTGATCTAAATCAGTGATTATTCACTGAAAATCGCTCACATATTTCGAAATTGAAGATAACATTAATTGATAATTTTGTTTTCAAGTGCATATGTAGCAATATAAATCGTCATATATGTAAGCAGATTTAAAAGCGACTTTCAATTTAGATAAAAGGCGCCTTTAAATACATACGAATCGGTTAATATACTAAAATGTTGATGCGAAATGTTTCAATGGGAAAAAATTCATATGCATATAATATTTCATTCTACTGAATTAAAACGAATATTCAGCTTTTACGTACTTTAATTAATTCGCAGATCGTAAAAACGCGAGGATGATTATATTTTATCCAATTTCGTTAAATTGCGATGTTAATTTCGGCACTCGTTGGAAAGTGAAATTTTTATTTATGAATAAATCGTAATTTATTCGTTCTCCAAGTACTTCGTACAAGTTTATTAATTTGGCCGATATTTTTCATTATTTCGATGTTCGTTTCGTGTATAATTGGTCTGCGTGTAAAAATAAAAATAAATAAACAGGTGTCCTCGCACTAGATTTGTTATATATATGGGGCATTCCATGCCAACTGTCCGAACTTTTTTGGTGACAATTTATGGTCAGCTCCAAATTTTTACAGCATTGTTCCTCTACCAGATAGTAATCATTCCAGCAAGTTTCAGATCTAAATTTTGATCCGTTCCAAAATGGCGAAGGGGAGAAATTTTGAGCGTCGACCCTCACCCGTCATTTTCAAAGGTCTGTAACTCAGTTTCTACAAATGCGATTTAAGTTTGTGAGGTGTGATTTTCAAAGGAAATTAAACGTACTTTAATATAATTTTCTCATAATTAAAAAAAAAAAAAAAAAAAAAAAAATTTATTTCCTAAAAATGTAAATGTTTAAATATAAATTTGGTTTTCTCTGACAAAAAAGAATATTTATAATTTTTAATCTGAAAGAAAGGTATATTTAATATTTTTAAAATTAGTTTCAGTAGAAAGCTTGGCTCTTTTCCATTAAAAAACCGTAAATAGGATTATGGCCAAATTTATAGTTTTACGGCAATTAAATTAAACAAACGATACCCAAATGGGAGTCATTTCGAACCCCGAACAATATTTTTGGTGTAGTTTTCCGTAAGTGCTAATAATAATTTAAGGTTTATGAAAATATTCAAATTCCTCAGTTACTATTGTAGAAGTTGCTGGAAGAGAAGTAATGTATCGGAATTGAATATATATATATATATATATATATATATCGACCGTCGACCTGCTTCCTTTTTATTTATTTATTTATTTATTTATTTATTCTAAGAAAATGTCATTGTTTTAACCAATGATTCTAAGATTGACATTTCTTTGTAAACAAAATATATAAAATCGTCCATTTATATTTGTGAAAAATTGGTGTATTTGTTACAATTTATATTAAATATACACGAGTATTAAAGTCTAGCATTAATGGCAAGGTTTAGAGCGCGCGTTCAATTTCTAGTACGTATAAAAACGTGGATAATTAAGATGTCTTTGTTCTTTATTTGATGAAAGTTTTGTTATTTATACCTTATTTATATTATGTTGCACAAAGGAATGTTAATGTATTACCATGTTTTAATAAAGTATAAATGTAATTAATTCAGAAATACCATCCACGTGCGACAGAACTATGAAGGAGAGGATATTAATTTGTAACAGTGTTATTGTATTTATAATATGTTATTCTTGATTATAATTATACAAAAAACTGCGAACCGACTATTTATCATTTGCTTTCCATCTTGCCGAGAAACAATCTCGGTTGTTATAATATTTTTTATTTCCATGTTCACTCTAACACATGAACATACGTCACATTCATACCTCGCACACACTCATAATGAGCAATATTCGTCTTACAAATATAATAATTTTGACGACTCATGAATCACACACACTATTCTGCAATTCGTAGTTACAATTTAGAAAAATTGTACTAATCCGAATAATCTTCGCGTCAAAAGCATCAAATTCATTTAATTCGGATGTTCCTTCTGAATGCCTCACTTTCACTTCTATTCTCTAAGATTAATATACGAAAAGGCAAGATCGATGCTAATTTGGCTAATTGTTTTGGCACGTTCACTTTTTGCACACAACTTATTATTCGCAATAAATACCTGGTCTGAAAAGTGTGACCTTTGTTGTATTGCTTTTGATGTGGTCGATTCTTTTTGGAGCAGAATTCTGCTATAGGTTTTTCTTCCAATCTTGAATATAAGTTGGCTTGGGACCAAGAACGGAGCCACCCGAAGAAGAAATTCTGGTGACGTTGTGGGCAACGGTCAAGTAGGATGTTGATGAAAAGCATCCTTCACATCAAAATTACGTAGGTTCTACGTTATAGTTAATACGACAGTAGTTTTTAAATAAATAAATTCGTATAGTTTATATGTTAGACTTGAGAATCATTGTTTATATATTGTTGAGAATCAAGTATTCATAATCAAATTTCGAAAAACTTATAATGAGTAACAAATCTCGAATCGAGTATCGCGTATATAATTTAACAATCGAGTGCATTGAAAATGTTAATGGTGACTTTCTTCAGAAGAAATATCCGGAAATATTCGCCCGATGAAATGAGTTCAATGAGTTATTCTTGCTATAGTTCCTATAGTATATTTCATCACTGGTATGCAATAATTCGATTAATATATTCACGACATATTAAATTTCTTTCATGACGGAAAATAAAGTTTTACTAGCTGTTTTTCCGTACCAAAAGAATACCGACTGTAATTTTAGAATTTTATTCGGAATACGCAATTATTCCGCAATCGTCGCCGTTACCTTGCATTCAATATACAATAGCTGCAATCTATGGCTCCGAAAAAAGAAATTCACATGAGATTACATTTGATGCAGAAGTGAATCATTAATAATTTTTGTTTCTCGATTTATAATACATAATCACAGTATAACTAAATTAAAATAAAAGTGCGATAATTTATCATCGCAACAATTAAAATAAAGTAATTTAACAGTGCAAAATCGATAAATAAAAATAAAAAATTCAAATGTAGATATATTGGCGTTATTGATATGACTTACTATTAATATGTATTCAGAGAGCTTTCTGTTTATTTGTAATATCGACATATAAAATTTTAATCTATTTTGGGAACTTTTTTTTATTACAATAAATTGAAGCATCCCAACTCGAGATTCTATTAAGGTATCCTTACGTCGACTGTGGGACGGATCAGGATGAAGTAGGGCTACCTGTATTAAGTGTATTTCCATCAACTGTATACGTACCCTGACCGAAAGATTCCGTGAATTCAATTAAATATTAGGTTACTCGTATCCAAATTCCAAATCGTTTAAATCAACTACATTTTAATATAATCAACTAAATTGTAGTTATTACAACTAAATACGGGTCAAGCAAGTCGAAGGAGCGAATCCCTTAGTTTAGATTAGAAATTGTTCTTTTATCTTAACACTTTAATTGGTTAAAGTTTCAGTATATCCACCAACAAAAAAAAAATTGTATAAGTCTTAAATCATCGATATGCAAGATGTAGACTTAAATATTCTTTATTGAAATAGGAACATTGTTTCGTACAAAAACTTTTTAACCATCACCGACTGTCAATTTCATACCTACATTTTCTTGTACGAAGTATAATTGAAAAAATGTTACAGTAGGTCTCAAGAAAATCATCGATAAAGAATACGTAGACGGAAAGTTTTTTGTTTTTTGTTTTTTGTTTAACGTTATCACGATAATATTATCGTTATTTCAGTCGAGTAGAATTTCTCGACGGCGATTCTCTCGACGCTGATGTAGGTTGCCGTAATTAAAAGTAACGAAATCTCAACAACCGCGAGCCACTCGTCAAGGACTGATCGATATATATATAGGCACCATCGCATAATTGGAGTTTCGTCGCATAAATTTCGCCGACCATATCGATGGTAGGTAATTAACGCGTGCGGACGTATATAGAAGGCATCGAAGCGCCAAAAGTCGATCGATAAATATATCCGTCAACTTTTCATCGAAAAGTCTGTAAGGAACCCGTAGACAATAGCGGTGGCCTGGAGGCGATGGAGCGGCCCGCCATAAATATCGATGGAGCGCTTAGAAGCGAAGAAAACTCCTTTGACGCGTGCACACTACGAGATTAATGGGGACCGAGCTAGGATGGATCATTACTTGTTCGAAAGATGAGAAAAAAAGGTACAGAGAGCGTGTATGCGTGTGTGTGGGTGTGTGCGAGAGAAACACAATGAAAGAGTGAGAGAGATGGAGGGGGGGGGGGGGGCTGCGCCTAGGGAAGTAGGCAACATTCAGGCCATCGGTTCCTGATCTGCATTCACTTCCAAAGGAGCCAGGAGAAATTACTGGGGCAATCACCTGTCCAACGAACTGGGTTACAGGGGTGACAGCCTCGCTTTATCCCCCAACACCCTCTCGCCTCTCGCTCCCACTCATCTGACTGATACTTGAGTTTAGTGCCGCCGCTTGGCCAGCTGTTGTGTTATCTATTCATTTGTACTTATCAATAATGGTCGATTTGAAAATCCGCTGGTTGTCCAGTGTCACTGGATATTGAAAAGACCATGTGATGTTAGTTAATATGAAAACAGTTCCTACGTAGGTGATGAATTATTTGCATCATTGAGGAAATTTGTTGCCCCGTCGTCATTGTCTAATTGCTCCCAATTCTTGATGATGGTGACAATGATGACGATTATAACAAAGTTGTCAATTAGATGATAGTTAAGTTGATCAAGATGATTATGATCGTGACATTGATATTTGATCATGACGATACTAATGATGATGATGATGACTACGAAGATAACTATGACGATTGCTAAGGTGATTACGACGATGATGACGATGCTGATGGCTTATGTAATTAAAAAAGAAACAACAGTTATAACTCAAATAAAAATGATCAAATTATGAAACTTTGAATCATAAATGAAAATTTATATCCACCATCCTTTACTTTTCTACTTTTGTTTTAAATTTGTTGCTAACTTTGTTTAATAGAACATTTTGTACAATTAAAACTATTTGCGTTAATTGCAGTGGGAACATTCATTTTCGTCAATTATTGAACTGACAAGAGATTACGAACATGGTTAATCTATGTCATTCAAAATTTATTCAAAAATGATTGGGAATCAAGTACGTAAAGAAATGAAAATGTACTGTGGCGCTTAAGTCTAAGCAGAGATTAATGTAATTACTGACAACGCGTTGGAAAGTGTGAAGTCGAAATATCGTTAATTAAAGGGGTAATCTCCTATATTGAATGTGCGAACTAATTTAAATAAATCTGTACATTGTGAGTATGTCGACTTTGACCTTAAAACTGTAAACATATTGACAATTAAAATCAATAGTATGTTTATAAAAAATTGTTTTATTAAAAATTCGAAATGTTTTATATTGTCTGAATTATTGACAATGCCATTATGCAATGAAATTTGACAAAGACAAAAAATTTCTGTAAATATAATAATAATTGTTCCAGATGCTAAATTATATATATAGTAACCAACCTTTCTACATTATATCGCATATTATTCTTCGTGGTTCCCAAAAATTCAGAAAATCGAAAGTCACATAAAATGTGGTTTTACTAAAGATAATGAAGACAAAATACCGCGAAAGTAATTGTCTTTTTGTGAGCGATAATATATCTTCTCCGACAAAAAATTCAATATAGACGATCCTCTATTTTCTATCGCGCAAAAAGTTAAACTGTGAACAATGATTCATTCCATCAACTTGCTTTTATCGTTCAGCCATTATATTATATACATAATAAATCACATTGACACTTTTGTCAGTCCATACAAAATATTCGAAGTCGAATATCACGGTGATTTAAGGTTAGGAATTGACCTTATCGACGTACATGCCATGTCATACTTTATACAAGTCATATACTTTTGTTTTTTCGCCTTTATTTTATAAACATCGTAGTCGACTTTTTTATATTAGTTATAGAGATGTTTTGATATATTTTTACAATTAAAGTGTATATTGTTTTTAAATGAATAATGTTTCTACTCTATTTTATTTTTGTTATCTATATGATGTATCTCAATATTCTGTTTCAGGTAAGGCGTCGTTTTTCATCCATCGTCTTTACCGTTGATGAGTAAGAAATGATAATTTTTTTAAAAAATAGTTTTAAAATTTATGAATAATATTTAAACTATAATGATCAATTCTAGTTAAGCGTGCATAGGCTTGCGAAAAACTTTACCATTGTAAGCTTTAGACATTACGCTCTATGACATAATGAATGAAAGTTTTTTTATTGACGTTGGCGTTAAAGAGTGTAAAACCCCATTGAAAGTCTCAACTATAAAGTAGGTCACTTAAAATTGATCAAACCAGGTACTATATAAAACTGTACTTGTTCATTTATTTGACATTATATCATATAATTGGTCTGTTTTAATGAATACATTATCAATTCTAAAATCTCAAATTAAAAGAATGTACGAAATATTTGTGAATAATTTTATTGTAAATATATCATTTTATGAATATAGGACATCGAAAGCGCATTATATAAAAAATACTTTTATTATGCCAATGAATTTATTATAGTGTTATATATTATATATGTTTACGTGATATACGAATGCGCAAAGATTGTACAAAAAAAAAAAAAATATTTTGTTTTTAGAAAAATGGAGGTATAAGGAAAAATACTACCCTAGTAAAAAATGACAACAGTTTCTGGCCAATTTTTCTGTCCTCTATGTTAAAAGTAATGGAGTCCAGAAAAAATGGCCATAAACTGGTCTTATTTTCTACTACTCGTGTAGATTGTTAATGGTCATTAGCGAGGCACTACCTATTAAAGGGCCCTAGGAATGCAAACTTCATTGGGCCGATTACAATTCGACATGCTCATCTACGAAAGCAATAGGTAGATTGCCTTAGAGGGCCAATAAGTCTGCATCAAGATCATTCTCTATCAAGATCATTCTCCATCAAGACTACTACTTTCCTCAAAACATATCAAAACATTAGTGAAAACTATCGCATTTCATTTCATGAACGAACCACATTAAATTCATACACAAACAGCAAAAGTAAAAAGTTGGACGTCATAAGTATACAAAAAGTATTCTTTAAGTCCTTCTGCGTGTCCATTTCGAAGCTCATTTTTTAAGTATACCTTTAACTTCTTTTTTCTCGTTCATAAAAATCGAGCTCAGACATCAAAGCATAGGAGGACTTAAAGAGTTCTTTTTTTACTCATTCTGTCTAATGCTTTACATCTGCTATATGTGGATAAACGTTCTTTATACTATAATACGTTTAAACTAAATTTCCGCTTATATATTTTTACGATATCAATTTAACGTCTCACGTAAACATTTTATATATTCGAATAAGAAAATGGTATTATATGTTTATAAAATGGTTTATCAAAACGTCTTGAAGACCATCATTGAAAAAAGAATTACACGTCGATCGTAAATGTTGTATACATATTTCAACCTGAATCAAACATTTATTATTAAACAGTGGAGTTCTATTGAGGGCGGGGATGGGGGGGGGGGGGGGGTATTAGATAATGCTGTTCACGAAGTCTATATAGTACATATTCAGTTCCGATGTTCATTGTCAGACTGAAAATCGATTATCTGTGATGTGATTATAATCAAGTATGTACCGACGTACATGTGCATTTCGTCCCGGTAAATTATTGTAATTACTAGTGTTATATATTTTGCGGGAAAATGTTGGTTATAACAAATATTGTTGTTACAACATTTGATATATTGTATCAAATATAAAATCGCAGAATATTCAATTGCATCAATAAATGTTATATAAATCATAAAAACCTGATTAATTGGTTTCATATGGAATCAATAGTTTCGAGATAAACGAATGGCGTTGACATTATTATTATTATATATTTTTATTTTCTTAATTATTCCTGTTGTTTGAAAGATGATCGATTGAAAGAAGATGTATTTTGTAAAGGTAATTTTTCATATTCCGCGAGATAATAACTTCGAGATTTCTATCCTGGGAAATCTTGAAATTTGATTCAGTTATTAACTATAAGTTTTCCAAGAAAAATATTCCCTTTTTATTAGAAATGCACGGTCGTCTCTTGAGAAACGAATGCTGAAGTGCCGAGAGAAATTCATTCCGATTATATTTTCAATGCATGAGCCATGCCTTTATCACTACGAGACAAATGGAGATAAAATGTATCAATCTTTACGAACGATTTAACCTTAATGATTTGTCAATTATTTTTGGTGCAATGGGGTACTGGGATGATAATATTTTTGAAACTGAGCTTAGACTTTTACGTTCGTCAAATGTTTATTAATATTTATTTGTTTTGTATTATTTTTCATTCTTAATTTACTCATGTCTTGTATTTTCTATCATTTTTTTTAACTCCATGACGAATTTTGTACGCGGAATAGTTTTTTACATTTATATATATGTGGTCTGTATTGTACTTATATTTGATAAGTACAGTACCACTTATCAAATATTTGTTTGATATATGTTTGAATTTGGAAAAAAATAAAAATAACGTGTAGAGTTGTTTCGTTGTCTTTAGAGTTGCGACAATTCACGTCAACATGATTCAACAATCTTTCGACACTTTTTTTATCGTCAATGGATTGTTACATGATGTATCATGAATGACAGGGACATTATTAATTAATACTTTAACAACTCGTTTTGGAAAAATCAACACGAGTTCAGGAGAGTATACGAATTGGTTGAGGCGTAGGGAAGTTTTCTGCACTCTTATTGTCGTTTCCGATACCTTAAAGAGTTAATTAAGTATACATTTGTATAGTAATTATTAAAATTACAAATTATAAAATTATATTATAAATAAATACAAATTACTCATAGTTGTTTTTCTTTTACATTACATTTTTGAAATTGCATGAATTTCGAAAATACCAGCCGGTTTAATACTTTCTGGTATTAAATTTCTCTTCAGGGCGCTTATATATTCTCATGTAATGTATAGAGTTTCCTACAGGCCGCGAATGTAATTTCTATACCCACGATTTCAATGCGTCTCCTTTCAAATGGTGACGTGCACGCCTTAGAATGGTCGGTTGCTATAGTGAACATTAAATATGACCAAAATTGAAGTTTAGTATTGCAGACGCGGAAGATTTGTAATGTTTATACAACGAAAATTCATCGATTTGCCATGTTGTTGTAAATTCACAAATTTATCAGGAACTCGAAATTTTGCGAATCATATTTAAAAACACATAGCTAATTCATTAAGTATAAGACTAAATGTAGAATTTTCTTACATTACGCATTGAAAATCACAGTTTTTGGCTGTAGTAAAAAAAAAAAATTCAAAATTTTTACGAAAAATAAACTCTTAAAAAGCACATATATAAGTGATAAAAAGAAAAATTACAAGGATAAGTAAGCGACCAATTTATCGTCGATCGTTGTTAAGTTCCCACTACAAGCCCGATAAGAGTCCTATCGGATTCAATTTCCCTTTCCGCTTAGAATTCCCAAGTAATTTTCAACGTCTCCTGGTCCAGATGGGACGAGCGACGCACCGGGGCGGAGTGTATATATATATATGTGTGTATATGTGCATATACATGAACATGTGCAAATTCGTGTGCGAGACCTTTCTGCTCGACTCCGGAGTCCCGTTCACGTGGCGTAACTTCAAACAAGTGTAACTTTGTTCGAAAAGCAGAAAATTGATATTTTTACCATTGTTCGCATCACTTGAAATCAGCGTCCTCGTAACGCTTGTTTTGTGCAAGAAGAACAATGTACGATTATGGTCGAAGAGTTCGGCGAAACTTCGAAACAATGCGCACCGGCTTCTGCATGATTTGTACTCGATACCATTGCCAATATTTCGAAGATCAAGAATTCGGGATAAAGCGCGAGTATTTGTACGTTTTCTCTGGACAGGTCATTTCTATTGCTCCTTCATCCTTTTTATAAGAATTTTAGGAAAAATCAAGATTTTACAGCATTTATGCAATGTTGTGCAATAAATACGAATTATAGGACGAGTACTGCATTATCGATTAAAAGTTACTGTTTTTCGCAGGAATTATACAATATCGACCCGAAATCAAAATCCACGTCTTCATCGAAGAAGGTTTCGCTGCAAAAGAAGTGCTCAACATGAAATATGAAAGGCGATACGTAAGCAGTGGAAATGTAAAATACGAGGGAAAAGCGGATGATCCAGTGTCAATCGAAGAAACTCGAAAGGGGATAGAATCATAGAAGCGAATTTGAAAGTGCCGACTGACGTAATCCTTGGAATGAATCCAGGAGATTACGTTGACGCGAAAGGGCGCAAGATTTCGCGAATGTTTTGGATTAAACCGGTGGAGGAGTCTGATGGACCGGTTATTAAATCTGCTCTTTGAAATTCGGCTAGGATGGGCGTGAGAAAATATTTTTAATAAACTCGTACATATTAATAAAAGAAAAGATATTGTTAAAAAAATCGAATATGTCAACCATATAAACCGAAATGAATCAGAATCAAAGGAATCAATCAGAACCAAAGGTCGACCAATCGTCCAGTCTTGAAGATCGATTTTTCATTAATGGACTGCGCCGAGAAGATTAGAATACAAATACCAATGCAAAATAACAATTCATAATTTGTACCTGTATAGTATCTTTGAAGAATGACGGTTCTTTGTCCTCTCCCCTTATTTTAATTTTGCAGGTCATATTCCCTTATTTTAACGCTTCTCCTTATCAACCAGGATCAAAAATTAAAATAAAGGAGGTCAATATAAGTGGGGGTTAAAATAAGGGGTTTTAATTCTGTTGCATATGGTTTCTCTACCAATATGTATCATGAAAGAATATGGGTTATAAATAGAATGTAAAAATACAATTATTCCCTCCTTCCACTACCTATTAATAATAAATTGAATTAATGTCAACGCAATTGTCACTTCAGATATGAGGTATTTAGAACTATAAATATGAAACGAGTAGTGATAAATTCGCGGCGGACATTGGTGTGGGATGTTATCGATAGTTTCATTTCGTAACGGATCAATATATGCAAATAAACAAATAGTATTAAAGTCGCAAGCTTCGTCTACGAGATGGCAAATTGATGCACTTAGCCGAATCAAGGATGCAAAGTGCCTGCTTCTACTCGGCTACGCTGTAATGCAACCACGAACTAGACACATGAATAATAAACAATACCTTATTTACATTGAAGTGCGCGAAAATTTCCTTTTATTCGTTTCAAAAGTATTTTTTAAATGTGTAATGTCTATCGGTCGTACTACGGACATTGTTCGTATACCGAAATAAACGTGGCCAAGACCAGTCCAAATCATGCTCAATTCATGACCTTCAATGGACGCCCAAAGGACGTGAAAAAATGGCCCGTTGTGCAGCATTTGCGCGTCCAATGGGCGCTATTTGGATACCCATGGATTTCATATGGGCACCAAATGGATGTTCAAATATTTCGGACATCGTTTTTCTTCATGTGCGCATGCGTACTGGGCAAAACGTGACGATTCTAGCATGGCGCTGTCTAGCTGCTAGCATGGGAGTGGCATGGCGATTTCCATTTCTACCAGGGATATTGTAAAATTCGTCGAAAGATATATATGGTTCAGATATAGGTATGGTCATATATAATTGAGATATAATGATGTGTAATTATATACGGATTTTGACCTGATTTAATGGGGACTGACCTACTGGAACTGACGATATGGGATGTATATTTCTTCACATTGCATACTTCATACAATAGAAGAGAATATAGAAATGACTATAACTTCCTATTTATCAAAAAATGAGAACATGAATTGTTCAGTATCCTATACCAAATAATTTTTGTCTATATACGTTAGAAAATTCAACTGCAAGTAAATTAGCACGTAACACGGATTTTCAAACCTATATTTACCATTCAGAATCTTTGAACCTGATGTCCGTGGAACTTTCCAAGTTCGATGCATTCGGTATTCTCAAAGTACTTAAATCCACCAACATTAAATGACATTTCGCTATAAAACGCTTGTAGAGCTTTAACAAGAAAACTTAGCGCACACGCCAGAGGGTATATAACGTAGTTCTAACCAGATTTATACCGCTGAGAGCAAATTCCTTTTTCAAATATTTACCGTTTCGCAAGAAGGCAAAATGACATTTCGAAAAAGACTCGTGACGGGGGTGCTGATGAAAGGGAAAGATGATCTTTCGCTTTCAACCTTGCTGATGAGGGGATGTGGGATATATACGAGGTGTGTATCCGCAGCGAGGTGTATTCTATGTATATAGGTACTTCGAACCGGGTCACTGTATTCGCTATCGGGCGACGCTTATTTGCCAGACGCACGTGTACACGAGTCACCTCTCTTGACGGCAATATCTTGATGTTGCACATGTTTGTCACTGCCTACTTTCGTATTAGTTGCATTACATACTTTGGGAAGAATAGATAACACATGTTTACAATTGCTATTGATTTCAGGCTTAATTAATTAGCAAAATGAGTTAATGGATTACGATGTATTAATTCTATGTTTACTTAGCATATCATAAATGGCACTTCAGATTTTGGAATGATCTACCAAGACGATAAAATTGTATTCGTGGATGTTGAAATTTCTGAATGAACAAATAGGAGAATAATGATAAATTTACACTATATTTCAAGTTCTTGCAACAATGAAGACCAATGGCTAAAAGTATGCTGAAAAAAATCGTGGGAAACGATACTTCGAAATTAGAATCGCCATGTGCTACAGAAAACTCGAGGAATTCCAGCGGGTTTCCAGTTGGCTCGTATGCGATACCGACATTGGAAAATCGATTTTATAGAATCGGTGAAATCTATCACCTGTGCTCGTGTTGTGGCGAGCGAACTAACTGAACCGATTTTGAGATAGTAATTTCACACGGTCTCTTTGTTCAGTACACGGAGAGAATGGTGGTCGGGAATTTAATAGTAATTAGTAGTGTTACGGTTCTATACAATTGAATTCGGCTAATTTATATTTACCGTTAATTACTTCATACCAGAGGTTGGATCGAAGTATTGAATTTGGTCATCCCAAAAAAAATGACACCCACTTTTTTCATGAAATGTCGACATTTCAGACCATACTGAGTCCAAAAATGCAATAAAAACTTTTCCGGCATCTTGTACGTACGTAAGTACGTACGTTACAACGTGGCATAGCGCCCAAACGAAACTTTCAATAATGCGTTCTGTGAAAAGTTGTATTTTGGCTCTACACAACACAATCCGCCCCGTCATGACCTGAGGAGCTCCCGAAAAGCTCCTCATCAGGTCAAAAAAACGGACATTTGGATGTCCGCAGGAACTCTTCAGGTCATCACAGGACGGATTGTGTTGTGTGGGGCTCAACTTAGAACTGATTAGAGTTTGGGATATATCCATGCAAAAATGGTGGGGGAAAGGTCCAAAATCAAAATTTAGAATTTTGGAAAACTTGCATATCTCCCTCATTTTAGTGCCGAATAAATTGGACAAGCATTCAAAGTTCGCGGAAAAGGATATCGCATATAATACAATTTTTTTTAATTGACCGTTTACGAGTTGAGATATCCCTGATTTTCTACAAAAAAATAGAAAATTCGGAATCTTGTTTTGACGTATGTGTTGCTCATGAACGAATCAACAGAAATGCTTTCACAAATTGTTTTTAGATATGCACTGACCTAACTTGGAATTGATTTATTTTTCATGAATATATCCATCGAGTAGTAGAGTGGGGAAGCGAGATTTAACTCAAGAACAAATTGACGGAATAAGTAACCTCTGAGTGAATAAGTGTGTGTGTGTGCGAATTTAAATACTTCGATCCAACCTGTGGTATGAGGAGAAGTTTTGAAAATGTTTATTTTCAATTATTTTCAATTAATGATTATTTGTCGGATGATGAAGGATCATAGTTACATTTTGCAACTTATATTGCAAAATGTAACTAAATCATGCATAGGGGCGAAGCCCCTAATTTTACTATTCTAAAAGGTTTATTTTCAATGACAGCGAATAGTTGTTGGATCATTTTTCAACAATACGAACATTTGAAATTTTTGTTCGTCACGATTAACATTTTTAATTCAATTCTTGAGAAAAAAAGTAGCCCTCTTACACACGGGAGGTATTTGATTCAGGTCAATTTGAACATTGAACCAGGAATTATTGCAAACGCAACATTGTATATGAAATAATAAGCGTCACTTCATCGCGTTTGCTATTTTGAGATAAAGCTTGATCGAACGTGATGTATTTCAGGTTTTGAGTAAGGTAGATCGAAAGTGAGTTGGAAACTTTGCTTTTAGTTTCCATTGCTTTCTTCTCTGGTAATTTAAAAATGTCAAACTGATATAAAAAAGAAAACTTTGACGCGGCAAAGTTTGTAACTCTGAATTCTGTCCAAGAATGCATACGACGAAAAGAAACTGAATAGAATGAAGTTTAAACATTAAATATCACCGAATATTTCAAGTTTTGAAGCAATAACGGTTTCTTTTTTATCGTTTATATGATTTATGAAGAGAATATAGTTCGCTTCTAATAAAAAAGGAAAATATTATTTTGCTACATTTACTTTAGTCAGAATTTATCTGATTCAGAATTTATATTATTCATTTTTTGTTTGCTTAAAAAATTCCGTATACTTTACTTAATTATTTTCCTAGTTAATCGGAACTACTTATAATATATATATATATATATATATATATAAACGATACGATATATTTGTATATAAAACAATCCAAAATTGGCTTGGGAATAAATGTCACGTACATTATATGATATGAAATGAGAGAATTTTTTTCCAAATCTAAAGTCTATAAAGGTAATGAAAATGGCTGAATTTTACATATTTTTTATTTTAACTCCCTTCTGTTTATTCTGCTGAGTGGGGATTAATATCGAATTATCGAATACGCCTATATATATATGTACCACCGGATTTGTATGGTGAATAAATGCAATGACACCTCGCACTCTATATATATATATTCATGGCATTTGTAGAGGGACGCGAGACAAAAGAAAAAGAAAAGTAAAAACTCCACTTTTTGTAGGCCGTGTTCAAAATCAGGCACTCGTAAATGTCAAGTGGCTGTCGACAATGTCAAGGATCTTAAAAGCCTGTCCAAATTCGTTAAAGGGGAAATGCGAAAGGTGTAAATGGCACGACTTTAACTAGAGGTAGACAAATCTGAAACTGGATTAATGCATCAAAATTTTAAAATACACATATTAAGTATATTGTTCACGAAATATTTTTCCGATTAAACAAAAAATTTGTTGTGTTTTTTCTATACATACTATACATACATTGATTTCTCTTGTGTCATTAATTAAATAATTTCCAGACGATACTTTATAAAAGGATTTTTTTGCCCCATTTTATTTATAGCTTTCAGATTTTAAAAATCTTTCTTTCGTCAAATTTGAATTTCGAGTATACATAAAAGAACTTTATACAAATGCACTGGTCCGCTTTGAATATGAAGGAGACATTTTTGGCGATCAGACATACACTTCATTTTTCCGCCTTCATCGTTTACATAAAATATGTGGGTGAGATGCCTTAGTAAGTACTCGATTATACTGTAATCGAAAATCAAGTGTCCAATATTTAACTCTCCAACCTATACAAGTTAGCAACAAAATGTATGAGCTCAGTCGGTCGAAAACCACGCAATGTCGTATGTCAAACGAAATGTCCCGCGTGACGTGGAGTGACCGCGATGTCCGATAATAGGGAGACTCGGGGTATATAGTCGAAACCACAAGCACCCACAAATGACGAAATAAATAAACGGCAATCGCCGTATACTATAGTTCGAATAGAGCAAAGTCTCATCCGGGGGCATATAGCGCGAAATTCCAACGAGGCGGCAATACTATAGGCACATAATTGGATCACGATCTCGCCAATTGAATAGGGCACCAAGAGGCATTCGAGGCTTTTCCCATTGAGCGCACCCTCGTAGAAAATGACCAAATATCATCGAACACGACTATGCTTCGAAAATGCACCGAAACATCAACTTTTATTTGCCGGACGCGCCAATTGGCCATGATTTCAAAGATACAGAAAAACACCAAAATTAAAAAAAAATGGTTAACATCGATGAGTTAAATCTTGAAATTTAGGGCCCTCGACTTTAAGTCGGGTAATATGAAATAAAAAACGAGAAAAATTTCAGTTGACTTCTTTATTATCGACCGAATGTTGACCGATTTCGAAGGATATCACGCTCAATTATTGGTTGACTTTTTCATTGTCGACCGAAAATTGACCGAATGTCGGAATCATTCTGTAGATGAAATTTCGCTGAAAAATATTGCTGGTCGATTTTAGGTCGATTTTAGAAAATTGACCAAAAATCGACGGTCGATTTGTGCAAAAAATTGACCGAATATTGACCGATTGGTTTGGATGGGTCGTGTTGACTTTAATTGATTGTATGCAAATTGAAGAAAAAAACATTAATTTTATGATCTAAAGGGATTAGTACATTGTCTCTGATTATTTTCATATTAATATATGCCTTTTTAGCAGTGCCTTTTAAAAACTTAAGTAATTTCATTGACTGGTTTCAGTCTTGTTTAACACAAATGCTACAAAAGGAAACGACGATAGCGAACGTTCATCCAGTTGAAATTGAACTTCCTCCGACGCTTCTTTCAAGAATAGCTCTTCCTTTGAGTTTGGTTTGCATGAGGTTATTGGAAAGTTTTATTTGCTTTTGATTGACCAAATTCCTTATTAGTCGAATTAAATATAAAGTATAATTTCTACTTTGTACGACATTTCTTTTTTCAATTCTTGCTGACCCCCGTTTTTAAAAATTATTCTTAATGTATTTAGATGGATCAACATTAACATTAGATATTATTTATTAATAATAATTATTTAATACCTTTTTACGATTTTTTAGATTTTCATACAAGACTTTTTTTTTAATTGTCCTATTTTGTATTTCAATTTCAAAGTCTTTGGTTTATATGGGTCGTTAAGGGTCGTATTCTCCATTACGACAGTCTTACAGGGCTTATCAGAATTCGTAAAGGATGATTCTATCGAGGAGCAGATTTAAAATTCCTCCTCTGTAAATAGACTATCAGAAATATTCAATTTTTAAGTGAGCATTTTGTTAATGAAAATAAAAGAAAATTATGTTACTATGGATTGCGGAAAAGTATAGAAAACTAGATTGCATATGAAAGTTTTAAGTTTTATTTTTAGCGTATATTTTTCTTAATTTCCATTTGTCGAAAATAATTCGTTCATCACGTTATACTATATTATACTTCAATACCAAAGATTTTTTTTTTTTTTTTATAAAATATATTCAAATAAAAAAGTTTTCCACGACATTATACTGGAGACTATTGAAATGTCAAGTTAAAAATTGTAAATCTCTAGATCTGGCTATTTGAAAATGGTTCGTTTTATATACAATTCATGAAATAGTATACTGTTAAGTTACGTTTGAAGTTTAAAATGTTTAAAGAATTGCTTTCAAAGAAAACATGATACATCCTTGAAATAATATTTTTTATCTGTTTTAAATTTCATTTTGCGATGGGAAATATTGTACGTTGAATTTATCTTTTACGTTCTTTGAATTTAATGATATTAATATAATTGCAACAGTTATAGACTGATTTATAGGTTGATTTTTCTCACGAAAGTGAAAGTCATCTTTGAACAAGCTCATCATTCCATCAACATTTAATATTTTTATAAATCCCTACTGTGTATTTATAGAATAATAGAAAAATAGTGTATCGCAATGTCCCATTTTGGAACGATGATGAATAACACGAATAGTATAAACTTTTATGAAACCTTGTCAGTTTGTAAGGCAGTTTGTAAGAAGTGTCACACTAATTTTTATACGATTTTCATGACTTTATTGTCAGCACTTCGGAATTGAGTAATTTCTTGCAACATTAATAATATATAGACATATTTTACTCGTCGACGTAGTTAACACTTTACGAGAAGTGCAATTCCGAAGTGTCTCTTAAAATACGTGGTATACAGGTTTGTGAAGTTTAAGACCTTTCCCGTGTACTTTAAAATATGGGGTTTCGTACGAGAGTTCACAGCTTCGTTTAAGTGCGTGAAATATTCTCGTGAGTTTTTAATCGCTGCTCTGACAGAGATTAACTCTACTTAAAAAAGTGAGAACAGCTTTATTTATATTCAGGTTGAATTATAACACTTTCATACATTTTAGTGTCGATTATGAATAATTCCTGATGGACTTAACGTTATTTATTTATTATTATAACTTATCTTACCAAACAAATATTTCTATATGTGAACATAGAATTAATCTAACATTAAAAACTAGGGGCTTCGCCCCTGCGGCCTTCGGCCGCCAACCCCACCAGGGGGCTCCGCCAATTTTCAATGGTATTTTTTAAAAATTGTTATTTTTTGGGGGCCACTATGTAAATTACATTTTAAAAATTGATTTGTTATAAACAATGACAATTTTTCAACTT
>JAPYZR010003971.1:0-12734 GCA_030522945.1 Trichopria nigra
TATACTTTTCAAGGCATGTAAATAAATTAATTAATAACTAATAAAGTCAAAGTAATTAATTTCTTATATTTTGAATTGAATATGCTGGGTTAATATTTTGCTTCAATAATAAATTGTCTTGATGGAAAGTTAATATTTTTTAAGAATTAATTAACACCAGTCCAAAGTGCAATGCCAATTGTTCACAAAACAACGAACTTCGAACAAAGGGCTTTCAAAAAATGCATCAGTCGATCCTTCGATATATTGTAGTCGAGGTTCGTTGTATAGAGTATTATTATATAAAGTAGTATAGTATTGCAAATATGAACACAAGTGTTAGAGGTTCATGAGCTGACAATCAGACAATCAAAACTGCAGCACGTGGCTGGCAGCATATGGATAATGAATGCTCATTCATCTATTAGTGTTGCTGAGATAGACACATGTATTCACTGGGAGCATATTTCAGTCGTCGCATTGTGTTTCGACGAATGCACAATTGTGTAAGTCATCAATTATTATAAGCACGTGCATTATATTAGTGCATACCGACTGCATTCGACATATATAACACATAACGACCTATTTTATGTCTATGTATTTTTTTAACTTTGATTTTATCGTTTCAATAATGATACGCATTTAGATTTTATACGCAGACAAATATATATACTTAAACGCATATATATACAATTACATTAGCATTATTATTATTATGCATAAATTGTACATAAATTGTTCTTTATACCAAACTTTACTTTCTCTCATTGATATTAAGAGGGTGCTAAAGTAGAACAGTTACCGACCGAGTTTTTCAACAATAAAAGTTTAAATAAAACGTGATTGAAACGTTTTTTCAAAATTTAGGTTTTGGAAGGGTGATTCTACATAATATATACAACCCTTAAAAAAATATCGATGAAATTGGTTCAAAATTAACTGAGAAATATCCGAAATAAATTATTTTCTCTTACCAGCACCAAAAATAATTTATTTCGGATAATTCTCGTTTAATTTTGAACCAATTTCAGCGATATTTTTATAAGGATTGTATATATTATATAGAATCACCCTTCCAAAGCCCAAATTTTGAACAAATGTTTCAATCATTTTTTATTTATACTTTTCCTGTTTTGAGGTTAGGTCGGTAACTGCTCTACTTTAGAACCACCTTAACTGCAATATGATAATCAACGATACGGGATTACTCGCAGTTATTCATCGATTTGAAAGCAAAAGGGAAAATAATACGATCTTGACCTTACACTTCCTTTTCAGCCATTGGTATATGGAAGCGTAATCCAGCGGTTTTGAAAGGCTTAAATACTCTAATTAGGGACGAAGCAACCGAGTCGAGACACAATTATAGCCAGTCTGCTCGACCTAGCGAGTTAGAATTATTTCAACGTGTGTAAACTTAGACTAGATGCCACGTGCCGGCGAGGCGCCGAGTACGATTTTACCCTTCTTGTTTCGTCGACGAAACGAGAACTCGGACGTACAGTTTTTTTTTTTACGTTACGTCATAAATCAAACTCGGAGCATGACGGCCCATAACTGCGCTTTCCCGTTTGTTCTGACATGAGCACGATACGGCAATGTTTTTGATTTTATTTACACACATTATACCCAGCACGCGAAACCGAATCAATATTTGAAAAATCAATATTTTGCTAACTGGGCACATTTTTATTCGTACGTCAATGCATCAGAAGACATTTTGTAAAGTATTTTCTTGAATTTTAATGTGATTTCAAATTTGTGCTTGACATAATGTTACAGATATTAACGAACAGATACTGAGTAGAGGTGGCTAGACTGATAATGAAATATAAGCGATATAGCGGGGGAGACAAGATCGTTAAAATTGGGAAAATAGTCATATGAATGACAAAATTAATTAATGACAATAATAATACATACGTATATATTCTCTACGGGATTGTTTATCATACATTCATCTTTAAATCAACTCAACATTCTCCCACCATTTTTAAAATTTATATAAGTATTATCACTCAATTTTCCTTTCAGCTAAGTGCGCAACATCGAATTTAATCGGAAATCCATCCATACGTCATATTTTTATGCCAATTATCGGCGGATGAATTGGAAAGGAGTGTTTTTGCCGTTAAATATAATTACATACTTATATTCTTTTTTTTGCCTGACGAGCTTCGCGATTCATTTCCGAATAATGAACCATTCACTTTCTACGCTCGCCGCTCGTAGTTCCTCGTTCAATTTCACTCTCTTCGCCATATCTTGCGATATTATCACATTTACGCCGAATACCGAAGAGCATGCAATAAATTATGACGTCTGTTTTTTATTCACGTCGCATCTGTCTCTACGTAGGTGGGCGTGAATGCAAGAAGCCCATACTTTCGCCAATATGATGAACTCTTCGGGCCGAAAACGTGCCGGCGTTTGATGGTAAGGTATTAGCGAGTAACGGCGAATTTGCCCTTGGTTGTACGAAAAACGATACTTTTGCGGATCAATGGAATACGAATAAGATCTTACTAATGCATCGGTATATATATATATATAATATATATTATATGACTTATTCGCCGAATGGAATCGCCATTAGGAGAAAGTCTATGAGGCTGCATCTCGCGACAGAGGCGTCCCCCGTATATGCGGAGGCACGCCTTCGGAATCTTGGAGCGCGTGCTGCACGTAGGCGAGAAAGTACACCGAGGGCGATAAATTACGCGGGACGAGGTTACGGGATACCTTATCTCGGTAACCCTAGCCAATGTACAATTTGCGTCGTTTTTACGTGTCCGCTCCGCTTAATCTTATTTCCAGGCTTCCCAGACTCTGAGGGCAATCGTGAGATATCGATTTCGATTCTCGACGTCTGCACGAACGGTGATCCTTCATGAACCTGAGGTCATATTTTACGATATTAGTCTGAGCACTTACTTGTGTAAAATTGTATGCGAACCAAATTATTAAAAACAATTTTTTTTTTATCGGTCCTCCCTAAATGTGTTTTCCACCTGATATACTGCAAATCTGGCGATCAATCTTCAGACAAACAAATTTATTTAATTTGAGATTTTTCACGTTCCTTATGAAGACTCCACACTACTTGCGCTCTTCTTGACCCAAGTATGATTTTTTCTTTTTTTTGGTTCATTGATGCATAACCCATCATGGCAGCCCATTCAAAATGTATGTGTTTCGATTTCTGTATGAGCCAAAAATCTTGGTCTTCTTATGGTTGTATGCTAACTAAATGAACTTGGGACAAGATCGTCCTAACCTGCTGTATTTTTTATTTTTAATTTCGGTTTTCGGTAAATGCTATTTTGGAAAGGGATGTTGACCTTTTTTTCCTTTAAATTCTTTTGGTCAAATGATTTTCCATCCATTTAGTTTTTTTTTTATTGTTGATTTATTTTTGATTTGATTTAATTTGTAATTGATTCTGTTGCCAAAATGTTGTAAAGTTCTAAAGTAAGTTGGATTATTGTCTGAACCTACTTTGAACTGTGATTTATTTATAAAGAATTTTTGCATTCTAGAATTATGTTTGCAATTACCGGCGATAATATCATTTCTAATCGATTAACAAAATATTTGTATTATGCTTATCGTATTTTTTAATAATTTTGACAATATCTACTGACTTTTTGTAGGATTTTAATTCTGCGGGGAATTCCCACTGTTTTGTCAACAGTCATGCCCATGTATCATGTTTTTTATTGTAAACTTGGTTTTGGAAAAATACGAACTGGTTTATAAAATAAAAAAAATAAAAAAATACATATTACATTCCGGCCTTGTTGGCATCCCTCTACAGACTGTAAATTACGTGCTAACGTTAATGAGTAAGTTTGCGATACTGAGTATTTACGGTATTTGAAGTATACCATGTTGTTTGAATATGAAACGAACGCCGTTTGATTGATGATGATAGAAACGGTGGTAGCATTAAAAATAGATTTAGGCAAAGTGCTAGACGATAAATTCGATGGTACTGCTGGATGAAGAAGTATTATCGCCAAGTCATCAGTTTTGATCCAAACGCGCGCGTGAAAAGAACCACTGCGTGATGTTAAATCCTATTCCATGAGAGTATTCGGCGTGAAACGTGTGTATTTACTCTCTCGTGAGCAATGGGTAATAGCTGATATGAATTAATTGTCTTTATTAAGGATCAAAGAATATGAGCAATGAACCGTGAATGGCACATCAATTAGGGAATTGCGAACGATTATGCAGAACTCTACTTATAGAAAGTGGAGACGTTGCTGGTGTTCGCTTTGCTCTTCGCTGAAGAGATTCCTGCTACCACGAATAATTGCTGAAATCATGCAAAATTGTTTGTGGAGCACTCATCACTCCAGCGAAATTAACGTACTTTTCTACTTATTACTATACTCTATCTCCTCTATATTTCTATAATTCGATTCTTCGCTACGGCAATTAGAGCTTCCCATTTTTATTGTAAATATAATTTTAGTGACGTACTCGTATATTAATCTTGATATAAAGAATTGGAGTTATATCAAAAATCATAAATTTTACAGATACTTTGTAATGGAAAAATCATTATTAATCTTGTTACAACGATAATCTGCAAGTACGTGTTATTAATTCTAATAAAGTCATCAAAAAGAGCCACCATTTAATTACAGGAGCAATTCAGCGAAAGGCTCGGTTCGAAAGATCAATCTGTACGAGCATATATTTAAAGCCTTCCTGGATTTCAAACGAAATTAAGGGCGATACATTATGTACGCGCGTTCGCGAAAAGGTGGCTTTTGAGCCTTACCCGTAAGACGATGTTATCGGCCTAATTGCGGTCGTAATTAAGAGTATAGAGACGGCGGAATTGATATTATTATTCCATGGTAATTAAGCTGATAGAATTATTATCGCTGATAGAGCTGCATTATTAATTAGGCCAATAACAACGATACCTATGCTGATATGCGATACATCAAACCGTGCGTGGTGCAAGAGGCCTCATTTTTTCGCCGAGTTTGACCTAAGGGTTAAGTGGACGTAAAATTGCGGTCGAATCTAATATTTGATGATGTAATAACGCGATAACACATCAGGGCGTGTCTATTATTTGAATTATCAAAACATTATGAATACATGGGTCTACCTTATCTTCATTTCACAGCGAGTGCTTAACGAATAATTGATCAATAAGTCGATAAAAAAAAAAAAAAAAAATTGTAAAATTTCTCATGTTTAATTATTTACGAATAATGAATTCCCATAATCATAAATCGCGCATGTAATCACATACGCGGAATGTGTTTTAATGAATGTTTAAGGTCAACTAAATGCAAATAATTCGCTTGCGTGTTCATATTTTTATTTAATCATCACTTTCCCATAAATTATAATTATACTTGCCATAATACGCTATATATAGAGAAGTTGCCGGCTTTTCCGATTGGTTGGAAAATATTTGATAAAGGTTCACTTTTAATTTGGGAAATTTTTGCTTGTTATTCGCCATAATTTAAGCCTCTTTTAGTAATTCTCATGCTGATGAATAAGCATGTGCGACAAGGAGAGAGCTCGTAAATACACCAAATATAATCCCAGGACATAAGGCGAATCGCCGATTACGACGTATTTATCGCGTTTATTATTATTGCCTTTAAGGAGACGAGACTGGGAGGTGCATAAAAAACGGATCTTGGTAAGAGATTAAATTGTAAATTTCGCTCTCGTGGCTGCGAGTTGATGCAGTCGATTGGATCATCGTCAGTGCCTCGACGCGATTGGACGGCCGCTGCCTGGTGAATTCTCGTACACGAGTGCACAATCCCATGCATGTACTCGCGTATACGTGTTTATGCGGGTGTCTGCGCGTGAAAAGTCCGATGGCATGAAGCATTTGCCGTAGAAACGCGAATTACCGCAATCACTCCGGCACAATGCGCTCTATAACGCGAGAGTAGTTGCATCGGGTCGCGAAGTTCGCGCCCAACCAAAGGTCAGCGGCATCATCAAGTTACAAAATCCTTTCGCTGAATCTTCAAAGCGAAATTCAATTTGATTCGTTAAAGGTTTAAAAGCCGCCAAACCATGATGACATTGAGCAGTAACCTACATTTGGTAATCGGCTTTCCTCGTTTCCGTGAACGTTTCTCGTTTGGTGCCGGTAGTTTCCGATCACTTCGGAAATATAGTACTTTCCTGCTTCCGATGACGTCATTTCGCGTCATTTATATCGCGAGTTGATCACAATGGGAATTCCAAGAAAAATCCATAAAGTCGTCACGATCGCAAAATTCTTACAGATAGCAATAGACTTCAATGCTTAACGATTCCATTGTTAAGGCGAACAAAATTCCGTATTATGCAATATTTTTCGTTATCTCGAATCTGGTATTCGAATCTACGATATATTAAATGAGCATTCTAAATGACTAATATAATGGGGGTTCGATCGTCGTGGCCACTATAGTGTCTACGTAATCTATTGGCATCTCTATTTACCGAATTGACTTCGTACTTATATAAAAATGTCCATATATTTAAAAACCTTAAAATTTCTATGAAAAATTGCCGCTCCAGTGGAGGTTAAAAGTTATTACAATACATGAGTGCATCTAATGCACATTTTAAAAAAAGGCTGTCCAAAAGCAATAAAAGGCAGTCACGTGGAAGGCAAAGCACTGCGGATGGTCGTAAGCGGAAATGAAACCGAGAGAAAGAGCAAGAGAAGCGAAGGTGTGTTTTAGCACCGCGTCATAGGTCGCAAATGGGGGAGTCTGGCGATTATTGTTATTTAACATTCCAGCTCGAGGGGCGTTCATAAATTTTTGATGCAGCGTACATTTCGCGGTTACCGCGTGGCGCGCAGTGGCCGCCAGCCATACAAATTTAACGCCTGATAGCTATCTTGATTTTCGTACTCGACGAAAATTCTGGATCTAATGGTATTTTCATTGTTTGCACTCCTCGGTTACGGTTATGCCGAGGTTTATATATTTTCCCGTCCAAGTGGTGGAATACGGCCAAGATTCGCGCTCATTAGCGTTACTATTTAACGCATAAAGTCATTTGGGATTCACCCATCGCGACGCGATACTTTCGCCTAATAAGCGTTAAACTCCGCCTTTAACGTTGGGGCCGTAAAAGATTTAACAAAGTGATTTTTACATGAGCGGCAGTACCTTGCCCGCCACCGCCCCCGTCGTCGTCGTCGTCGTCACCGCGGTAATCGATGGCGTTTACGGACGCGAAAAAAATAAAATTACGGTACGATAGCGGGGTATTTAGTGTTTCTGCGAAATGGTTACAATATGCTAAGAGCTGCGATACGACGATTAGAAGTTGAGGCATGTGTGAAAATACATAAAGTTCGTAAAATGACTTTAACGCATGAGATTTTCCATTTTCAGCACGCAATCATGTATCGCAGTATCGCACGCCAGATCAGTGCCGTGTATGTGTCGTGCCAGGAAAATCGCTGCCTCAACTTTCGGTTTTTCCTTCTTCGCTTCTTATACCTATCTACAGTCGAAGCGGAAACGTGATCGTATCACCTTCGAGGCAACTTCCAAACGATTTTCGATTCTCCCTTGACTGGCGTTTGCTCGTTTCTTCCTTTCCTTCGTCCTCTTCATTTTCCTCCCATTGTCGTCGTGGCGAGATCTTCATTCGTGCCTGGCACGCTGGATTCTGACAATATTGCGAAAAGCAGCGACAAAACCGATCGCGATTTTTACAAATCTGCCTTTCTCGGCGATTTTCTCTTTTGGTCTTATATTGTACACCCGTTGTCTTTCTTCTTCAATGGACGTCTCCGTAGTTTCTTCTTTATTTAAGAAAATATTTCCATATAAATAAATTAATGTATACTTTTTACGTATATATTTAATTAATACTTTCTTTCGTCCTTTGTCGGTAGGTCCTAAACTACCGCGAGGGTACATGAAATTAGTTGCTGTAGCATTAATAGCATTGTTTATAATTTTACTCCCTTTTATATATCGCCCCAGACGATAAGACCCATCGTTTTTATCGGGAATTGCAGAAACAAGCGACAGCGAGATAGGGCAAATGCACGCGTCCCAGACCAATGAAGCGCAAACGTGAAGTGACTTCGACATCGAGGGAGGAACTAAAGGGATAGCCGAGGTGGTAGGAGATCGTCTTTGGCGAGCTCTCGCTTGTATCTAATTCGCATTTTCACTCGTGCGTTCACCACTGACATTGCAGGTCACGTACGATACGGTGACAAGAAAATGCCGAAATTTGTAAGGGCGCGAAGAAGGCGGCGTGATAAATATATACACAGTCTCTTTCGAAGAGTTGTAAGCTGTTTTCCAAATTGTTGACGCTGCTTTATATCTCTATCCCAATCCCATAAAAAATGTTTTATAATGCATACATTTTTAGTTTTATATGCGAAACATATCACGATTTGAAACCACATGATATTCTGCTATTTGAATAACAATTATCTTTACTATCTCAATAGTATTTTAGGTGTCAATGACGAATCGCATTGATTTGATTTCCAAGATCGGTTATTCAGACAAATCGCAATTCCAGAATCGTCATATTCTAAAAATTGACTGCAAACGCATCTTCATTGACAATTTTAATAAAATCCGACGTTGAAATAATGATCCACATTCGGAACGTGTCTACAGTATATTAATCTGAAAAATGGGATTGTCAGAGCAGAGACTCCTAGCGGGGTCGTAAATAATCGGATGCCACGTCGTCAGTAGTCGGGTGATATCTGGCCGGGAGGAGGGGGGAGGGAGGAGTATGTAAACAAGTCTAACTCGTGGCGTTCTTTTCTCGTGAAAAGTGATTTATAACATGTGCATTCGACGACGAAATTGATTTCGACATTTTGCCGTGCTTGTTAGCGATATAGAAAGACCGCCTTTCGCCGCGTCCTCCCCCAGTCGTCGTTTCGTGATTCATAACTATCTCGTTACAGCATGGTGTTAGTTCTATTGCAGTGCTCGTGCATGACACCGTCGGAAACACGTCGAAACACAAAACGAACGGGCGATACCGCCACCGCCGTTGCCTTCACCACCGAGTTACGACGCGTGTAATTATGCTTTACGAGCCTCACGCAGAAAATGTGATTTCTGCAGCTTTGACAATGGCCGAAGGCGCCTCGCGGATATTTATGTTTCCTTCGACGCGGAGAATGATTAAAATTACATCTTGTATCAGGCAGATAGTTATGTCGAACGAATCATTGTTTCGAACCTCGCGATTTTTCATCGATAGCATGATATACGTATAGATATAGCTCTCGCCAAATTAACATGGGGCGTATTAATTTCTGCCGTACGATCGACTACAATTATACAGAAAGTTTTAATAGTTGAGGAGTCGGTGTACCGTTTTCTCGATTTATAAACGTTTCTACGATCGCTGGTCGGTGTTGTTAACATATTTGCACGTAAACCTTGATGGGAAATCTAATCATTCCATTTGGGCGATAGTAATTTATGCAGTTGTGTGGAAGAAGTTCCGATGTATAGGTCGTGTAGGAAAAGTTTGATGGGCTACTTATGAAAAGATTTTTAAATGAGAAAAGTCATTTCACGATGGTTGTCGTATATACTCCTGGACATTTGATGGATGTTAATAATAAAAAAAAAAAATAATAAATCAAAATTTTTGCACGAAACTTTCAATCTCCAGTAATTACTTACAGAGAAACCGGTGCGATGTCCTGTCAACCGCTTTTGCTAATTCGATTATCGATACGGCCATGTTCGGGTATATATTTTTCATTTATCGCCTATTTTTTTCTTGTCATTCCGGACAAGTCACTGGAAATGACGTAAATTCACTGACTTTTCAGCCAAATCCTTGGCTCCGATATCTGGGCACGTGACGGAAACGAAAGTGAAATCGATAAACGAGCATCGGGAACAGTTTTCTGAGAGCCGCGTTGCCAGCAGACTTCCCCAGCCGATAAGTACTAACGACTCGGTCTACGCGTGCGTTATCGGCGCGGATCTTTGCTCGCTTCGCGATTCCGCAAAGGATAAGCGGAACTCTGACTAACGGCTGCGGAAGGGCGCCCCGTAAAAAATAAAAAGATCTCGAGTACAAAAGCTCCTACGTGCGGTGCAAAGAGAAGGTGTGTGCGTTCGTTTGTTAAGAGAAGAAAACGCAGTCCTTATGCTGCTGCAGCTAGCTTTCTGGCACCGCTCGAGCGAGGGAGGAGATGCGATTTCGGATTGTGTGCGAGCGAAAGTTCGCCGTCATCAGATGCGCGACGACGGGAGATGTTAGGAAATCAATTTCGCAATTGCTTTCACGGACAACGTTGCGCAAAGATAATTGCTAATACCGCATTAAATAATTCAGCGGAATAGAGGCGCTCTCGTATATATAGCTGCATTTTCTGTATTGTCACGAGAAAGTGTATGCCGATATAATGTATTTATGGATCATTCAGAGTCAAGTCATTCAATCATATAGCGAATGCGTTGTTCCTTAGAAATGATCACGTTTAATAATCGAAAATAGAATTAATTGTTTGTTGTACTATTATGTCTTGCGAGTGTACTCTTTTACGAAAAGAATAATATAAGTTATTTCACATTTGCAATTGATGTATGTAATATTCACATGGTCTGTTCCGCCAAATAAATTTGTTATTTATTTTTGTTTTAGGTAAGTTCTGGATTTAAACAATGGCTTCATTGGATAACGCTGATTCTAAAGTATTTTCTGGTAAATGAAAACAAATTAGTATGCATAGTATATGAACGAAGATAGCTGTTAGTACTCTTACGTAATGCATGTTATAACTTATTTATTATACACATATTACACATAGTTCCATCATCAAACATCTTCGTAAACATGAATAGTTTACACAATAAACAACTTATTAAAGAGCATTATTAATAAGGTGGTTTGGTGCGCAATTATCGTTTTCGCTGCTTCAGCCAAGTCCTGTTTTCTGTACATAAAAGACATAGCGAGGACATATTATTGTCATTAGTTAAATGTCAGTCGATAAATCCAGCTGGTTTCTTTGTCCTTATAGAACGACGTGTAGCGAACAGCTCTTAGTCTAATTAACCATTTATACTTATTACGAAAGATTCACATAACAAAGAAATTAGTTGGACTAACTAGCGAAATGGTACTTCTGGTGTACTTTTTAAGAAGACTAGTTGGCTTTAAGTAAAATGTAGTGACATCAATTAAGACACTAATCGATTAAAAGAAGTAACTATATATTCCTGATTGAATTTCAAGACACTGTAGCATTTAGCTTGTACGCAATAGGAAATACTTTTTTCGTGCTCAGTAACGACAAAATTGCTCAGCAACGACAAAATAATAAAATGGAAATATAGTTAGTTCGATTCTGAATGTCAATAAAACCAAATCTTTCCTCAACATCTAATTTTATTTTAAAAGATTATAAATATTTGAATTGGTGTCAGAAGTGGGATTATTTGCTATTGATTAAAATAGCAAAGACTTCCGGCCATCTCGTGAAATAATCAGTAACAACTAATAGAAATTTATTTCCAGAAAAAGATTGGGATGCTTGGATTCCTTACTTTATTTTAGCTTATCATTCTATAAAACATAACATCATAGGATTTTACCCTGCCATGATATTATTCGGTCGCGAAATTAAACTACCTTTAGATTTACGTAGAGAGGACATGTTAATTCATCAAATGAAAATATTCAATCACAGCCGGAGTTCGTTATTGAATTACGAGATAAATTAAATTCAATTCATAATATTACTAGAGACCATTTGGTTTTTAAATCACTTCAGATGAAAGCTCGTTATGATTCTAAAAATTTTTAAATTCTTTTGATATAGGACATACAGTTTGGCTCTTTGCTCTCAGTAGAGTCAAAGAAAAATGTTCAAAATTACAAACTGATTGGGACGGACCTTAAATCATTAACAGTCAATTAAATGAAGTCGTTTTTAGAATTAAATAAAAATATAAAGTCCATGTAAATAGATTAACACCATACGTTGATTAAATATTCTTTTATCGATTATAAATCATTTTTATTTCAATAAATCAAATTTATTATTTATTTCATATCAAATTTATTGCATTCATCATATTTGAAACATTACTTTTACGAAATTACATTTAAAAATTTTCGTAGTTCTATCGATCAATGTTTCGTTTAAAGTAAAGTATTTATGAGCGAACTGTTAAATTTGCTTATTTAATTTAGTTTGAATCGTATTTGACAAGACCTATTGATAGACTCCGAATCAACGCACACCTATAGCGCATTTCTCGAATGGTGTTTGCATTGGACTGGAACTGTATGCCTTGAATTGTGTTCGATAAATACAATTTCTAGAATCGTTCAAGTTAAATCAGAATTAGAAAAAAACCACAATGAACTAGAATTGAATTAAGTTCAAATAGAAACAAATACATAGAATTATATATTTTCCTAATGACCTAATCTATCCTAAATTGCAGAAGTATGACCAATGTATGTCCAGTTGTCACTGCGGTGATGACGTTATTAGGGTGTCCACTGTGTACGTATACACTGTACAATGACATAAAACATAAGTAGGTTTTCTAATGTATGCAAACTGGACGCACATTGATCGTCCAATGTACATGTGAGTGTGGATGCCCAATTTTGGACAAACAATTGACGAATAATGGACGACTCATAGACGTCCAATGTTAATTGGTATATTTGAAGCAATCATGTACGTAGCAATCATGTCGATGGAATGGCAGCCGTAAAATAGAATT